>CM077665.1:104133953-104340547 GCA_039707655.1 Elymus sibiricus
ACACCACTCGTTAGCATTGTAATCATCGACGGCCGCCCACACAATGTAATGGAGGAAAGGTATCTGAGTCCGTATAACTAACCTGGAATTCGAGCTCCATTGGCCGTGCACGAGGCCTTATCTCAGGATCGGAGCTGGTCTGGCGCTTCTTGATCTGCGGGAGAGTGCTAGTACAACGTATCAGTCCATCCCCAATGGCTAACAAGCCATGGTGCCTCCCGCCACCAGATATCATCACCAGCTCTGGATCAAGAGGTTGCTGGCTCGGGTTAAACTCCGGCCGTTTCCTCGCCTTCCCCTCGTCTCTGTACCTCACAAGCTTGTTGTGGGAGGCGCGGTTGCTGAATTTCTCTGGATCATCGAGGTCAGACTCAGAGAATGCCTTGGCCTTCTTGTACGAGGCAGTATTGGACATGGCATAGAGGTCGAACAGCTCTGGCACTGGAGCCTTGTTGTGTCGCGCCTAAAAGAGAGGAACAGAGTATTAGTTAAGGGCTCAAGCTAGCATGAAGAATGAATTTGCATGAATCATGAAGCAAACCACATACCCAGTTTTCCCCGAACCCACATAGGTTGACGCTGCCTAGATGGTGTGGAACACCTTTCATTTGGGCACGCTTCTCCTTTGCACCGTCGTGGACGTTGCGCCATTGGGGAGTGCACCACTCATCCACCAACGCCTCCCAACAGTCCATCCTATCCGCACACCATCTCGGGGGCACCTAAGTTAAGCAAGAGAAATTTGAGCGCTACGCATACGAATCAAATCAAGGAACTAAGTACAAGGCCTTAAGAATAGGTAATTACCTTCATGTACTTCTCCTTACTCAGATAGTTGAGGCGTCACTTCTCTTTTTTCCTCCGAATACCAGTCGAGGCATAGTAGTCTCGAATAGCCTGCGTCCGAGCCTTGTGCCGAAAGTTTTGAAGTAGGCGCCTGCACTCGTTGTCGATAACCCGAGCCGCGGCCTCCTCCTGTCCCTCAGCACACCTGTAGAAGGTCTGCAATCAAACAAGAAAACACGGATTAGTACAATCACTAGGGTTGCCAATCAAAGAAGAAAACACAACGTAGACGGCAAAGGAGAAATTACCCAAAACGTCTGGATCACAATGTCGGCGACCGTGTGGCACTCGACATCGCCGATCCTATGCCCCGGCGGGGCCGGGGCAGCCAAGTAGTGCTCCCAGGTCATTCCTAGCTCTGGAACCCGGCCCTCACCGGGCAACGTGACCCACCCCGGGAAGCTCTGGCGACAAATCACGCCAAGGACACTGTTGGGCTTGCGGCAACCAGGCCCGTGTGTCCAAGACCTGCAGTATGACAAGGCCAACGCATTAGATATTCGAAGAAACGTGAAGACAAAAGGTTAAAAAAGAGTAAATGCACTTACTTCTCCCCCTGCGGCGCAATCAACCACCTCTGGTCGGGGGTCGCCGGGGTGGGCGGGAGCTTTGTACCACCACGCTGGTAGACTTTGCGCCCCTCAACCCACTCACCCTCGCTATAGCTATCAGAACTATAGCCACCCTCAGCACGGCCACTCGACGAGCCCGCACCTGGGTTCTGCTGCGACTCAGCGTGATCCCCAGTCTCGTGGGACGAAGGCTCGGCGGCCCGACGCTCGTCGGCCGTAGGCGCGTCTGTCGTAGCCTCGTCTGTCGTAGGCTCGTCGGCCTGAGGCTCGTGGACCGGAGTCCGAGACGGCTGCACCTCAGGCTGCTCCATCTCAGACGGAGCACTCCTGTGGTCGGGTGAATCAGCTGGGGGTGGCGGCGAGGAAGGCGTAGTAGCAGCCTTCCTACCTCTCCCGCCGCCACGTCCACCTCTACCAACCTTCTTCCCCCCCCCGACCTCTCCCGGTCGAAGAAGAAGCGCCCGCCGGTGTCTGCATACTGAGATCCAGCGCTCTCCGGAGGTGGTGGGGTGGGATGGAAGTACCCCTCCCACCACGCGCCGAGGAAGGAGCCTCGGAGCGCTCTCGACCCGCGCCCACCATCTGTCAACACCTGCAATGACAAAGAGTAAACGAAGTTAGTACAATAAATGCATCACAAATATATGACCCCATCGGCCTCTGGAAGGCCGAAGAGCACCTTTTCGGTCAACAGGAGGCCGAAGAGGTGTCGGGGGTCGGGGGTGTCGTGTCTGGGTGGCGTGGTGTCGGGGTGTCGTGGTGTCGGTGTGTCGGGGTGTCGTTTCGGGGTCGGGGTGTCGGGGGGTGTCGTGGTGTCGGGGTGTCAGGGGTGTCGGGGTGTCGGGGTCGGGGTCGGGGTCGGGGTGTCGGGGGGTGTCGTGTCTGGGTGTCGTGGTGTCGCGGTGTCAGGGGTGTCGGGGTGTTGGGGTCGGGGTGCCGTGTCGGGGTCGGGGTGTCGGGTCGGGGTCGGGGTGCCGTGTCGGTGTCGGGGTGTCGGGTCGGGGTCGGGGTGCCGTGCCGGGGTCGGGGTCGGGGTCGGGGTGTCGGGGTCGGTGTGTCGGGTCGGGGTCGGGTTGTCGGGTCGGGGTCGGGGTGCCGTGTCGGGGTCGGGATCGAGGTCGGGGTGTCGGGGTCGGGGTGTCGGGTCGGGGTCGGGGTCGAGGTGCCGTGTCGGGGTCGGGGTTTTTTCTCTTTTTTTCTTTTCTTCTTCTTCCTCTTCTTTCTTTTCTTACTTTTCTTCCTTTTTTTTCCTTCTTCTTCTTCTTCCTCCTCCTTTCCTTTTTCCTCTTCTTCTTCTCCTCCTCTCCTCTTTTTTTCTTCTTCTTCTTCTTCTTTTTTCTTCTCCTCCTCCTCTTCTTCTGTTTCTTCTTCTTATTATTATTTTTTGTTCTTTTTCTTTTTTATTTTTCCTTTTTTTTCATCTTCTTTTCTTCTTTTTTTTCTTCTAGGTTTTTTCTTTTCTTCTTTTCTATCTAAGTTTTTTCTACCTAATAAAAACTAACTAATATGAACTAATAACTAACTAATATAAACTAACTAAATGAACTAATAAAAACAGAAAAAAAAACAGGAAAAAAACAAAAAAGGGGGGGGGAATGGTGGAGCTCACCGGAGGGTGGTCGACGCGGCGGCGCTGGGGAGGAGGGGGGCGGCGGCGGTCGGCGGGGAGGAGGGTGGCGGCGGCGGTCGGCGGGGAGGAGGGGGTCGGCGGGGAGGAGGGGGTCGGCGGGGAGGGGGCGGCGGCGGCGCTGTGGAGGAGGGAAGGGGGCGGCGGCAGCACTGTGGAGGAGGGGAGGGGGCGGCGGCGGCGCTGTGGAGGAGGGGAGGGGGCGGCGGCGGGGAGAAGGGGGGCGGCGGGGGTCGGCGGGGAGGAGGGGGTCGGCGGGGAGGGGGCGGAGGCGGCGCGCAGAGACAGAGAGAGAGAGATGTGAGAGAGAGAGAGGGGGTTTGGGCGCGGGGGGCGAAAATTAAGCCCCCCTCTTTGCCGTCTGCTGGCAGACGGCAAAGAATTCTTTGCCGTCTGCCAGCAGACGGCAAAGACGGTGACCGTTAGCCCGTCCCCGCCGTTACACTGTGGGGCCCCCCTCACCTCTTTGCCGTCTGCCAGCAGACGGCAAAGAGTTCTTTGCCGTCTGCCGGCAGACGGCAAAGAAGTGGCCCGTGTGACCTAGCCAACGCAGTACCCCGTGGGCCCCACTTTGGTCTTTGCCGTCTGCTGGAAGACGGCAAAGAACTCTTTGCCGTCTGCCAGCAGACGGCAAAGAAGTGAAGATGGCAAAGAGCCTCTTTGCCATCAGCATGTTCTTTGCCGTCTGCTTTGTAAAAGCAGACGGCAAATATGCTCTTTGCCATCTGCCAGCAGACGGCAAAGAGCTGGCAGATGGCAAAGTCCCTGATTCCAGTAGTGCCAGAGCATTGATGCAACAACGGGTTGTGAGCGTCTGTGCTTCCTGGATGCTTATTCTGGCTATCATTAGATAAAGATTGCAGTTGCAGACCAGGAGAAAACAACTTTTATCATGCCCTTTGGAGCTTTATGTTATGTGTCTATGCCTTTTGGACTCAAGAGTGCTCAGGCAACTTACTAGCACTGTGTTCAGAATTGCCTCCATGGGCAGATTGGACGCAATGTTCATGCTTATGTTGATGACATTGTAGTCAAATCAAGCAAGAAGGAAACCTTGCTTGACGATTTGAAGGAAACCTTTGACAATCTCCAGGTGTACAAGATGATACTTAACCCGGCCAAGTGTGTTTTGGGGGTACCTGCAGGAAAGCTGCTAGGATTTCTGGTTTCAGAGAGGGGCATTGAAGATAACCCGGACAAGATTAAGTCTATCACTTCTCTGTCTAAACTAGCATGTATCAATGATGTGCAGCGCCTGGCGGGTCGCATTGCGGCCCTGAGTCGGTTCACAAGCCGCCTAGGAGAAAATGCGATTCCGCTACAGCAGATGATGAAAAAGACTGATAACTTTGTCTGGAGTGATGCTGCTAATGAGGCTTTCGAGGCACTTAAGAGGCAGTTGGCTGAGCCGGCCGTCTTGGTGGCTCCGATCGATAAAGAACCTATGCTTCTGTATGTGGCGGCTAATAATCGGGCCTTCAGCGTAGCAGTTGTCGTGGAACGCAAGGAGGCGGGGAAGGAGTACCCAGTCCAACGACCAGTTTATTACATGAGTGAAGTTTTATTAGAATCCAAGCAGAGATATCCACATTGGCAGAAGTTGGTGTTTGGAGTGTTCATGGCTAGTCGTAAATTGAAACAATATTTCCTTGGGCACCCAATCACTGTGGCCAGTTCAGCTCCTCTGGGAGATATCATCCAAAACAGAGAAGCGATAGGCCGGGTCGCTAAGTGGGCAATTGAGCTTGGGCCTCACCATTTGAAATGTGTGCCCAGGACTGCTATCAAGTCTCAAGCCTTGGTCGATTTCATTAATGACTGGACAGAGTTACAACAACCCAAGGAAAGGCCAGATAATACATACTGGACGATACACTTTGACGGATCCAGGCAATTGGAAGGCTCGGGGGCTGGAGTTATTCTATCTTCCCCAAGAGGTGGCAAGTTTTGTTATGTCCTACGACTTATGTTTCCCTGTACTAACCATACAGCGGAGTATGAGGCTTTGCTACATGGGCTCTGCATGGCTAAGGAAATGAACTTAAGCCGAGTCAGGTGCTTGGGCGACTCGGATCTCGTTGCACAGCAAGTTTCAGGGACATGGGACTCTAAAGACCCGCTCATGGCGGCTTATCGTCAGGCAGTGACTAACATTGCTGGTCACTTTAAAGGATATCAAGTGGATCATATAGACCGGCGGCTTAATGAGGCGGCTGATGCTTTATCTCGGCTAGGTTCTCAGCGTAAGCCGGTTCCCCCCAATGCGTTCCTAGATGTATTGCATAATCCTTCGGTCAAGTTACCTTCAGAAGAAGATTTGGCTAACCCAGACCCGGAGGGGTAGTTGGTGGCCGCTCTATGAGCAACTCTAGATTGGACAGTACCTTATCTGGCTTATTTAACCAGGGGTGAGCTTCCAGAGGAAGAACTTCTGGCCCGGCAGATCGTGAGGCAGTCTAAGTCCATGACTACTGTCAATGGCGAGTTGCATCGATGCAGTGTGACTGGCATGTTTCAGCGATGTGTTTCCCCAGACGAGGGCAGGGAGATTCTACACGAAATTCATGTAGGAGATTGCGGTCATCATGCCGGCTCATGATATTTGGTGGCCAAGGCTTTCAGACACGGCTTTTACTAGTTATGTGCTCATGCTGACGCAGAAGACATTGTTCACAAGTGTGATGGCTGTCAAAAATTTGGACGCCAAGCTCATGTGTCGGCTCAGGAATTGAAGATGATCCCAATAACTTGGCCGTTCACAGTCTGGGGGCTTGATATGGTCGGGCCGTTCAAGAGGTCCAAGGATAAAAAGACTCACCTTCTGGTGGAGGTTGATAAATTTACCAAGTGGGTTGAAGCAGAGCCCGTTAGCAATTGTGAGGCGGCAACTGCGGTTCCGTTTGTGAAGAAGTTGATCTTTCGATTTGGTTATCCTCATAGCATCATCACTGATAATGGGACAAATTTATCTAAAGGAGCTATGAGGAAGTTCTGTCAGAAGGAGCATATCTGGCTTGATGTTTCGTCTGTGGCTCATCCACAGTCCAATGGCCAGGCAGAGCGAGCTAACCCGGAAATATTACGAGGGATCAAACCCTGACTCATGGTTCCTTTGGAGCGTACTCCGGGTTGTTGGGCTGAAGAGCTTCCTGCAGTTCTCTAGAGCATAAGGACTACCCCCAACAGATCAACGGGTTACACGCCGTTCTTTATGGTTTATGGCGCAGAGGCGGTTCTTCCAAGTGATATAGGTCATGACTCGCCCCAAGTGGCGGCTTATGTTGAGACGGACAATGAGACGGCTCAACAAAATTCTCTGGACGCCTTGGAGGAGGAACGTGATCTTGCGGCGGCTCGATCTGCAATTTATCAACAAGACCTTCATCGGTATCACAGTCGAAGAATTCGCAGCCGCAATTTCTAGGAGGGCGACTTAGTGCTTCGTTTGATTCAAGATCAGACAGGCATGCATAAGCTTTCACCTCCATGGGAAGGGCCCTTTGTGGTTAGCAAATATCTCAATAATGGGTCATATTATCTCATTAATATACGCGAACACAGCAAGTCACGGACTTCTGAGGAGGAGACCAATAGGCCCTGGAACATTTCTCATCTTCGGCCTTACTACACTTAAGCCACTGGCTTCAACCATTGTACATACTTACATCATGTATATACTTTTTATGATCAAGCATAATAAAAACGGCATCCCTGCAACTTGGGGCCTCTCTCGTTTCATCTCATATATTGTGCATGAGCTTTTATTAACTGATCATTGGTCACTTGGGGGCTTCCAACTCACCGAGTTTAGCTTTCTCACCCTCTTGACCTAGCAAAACGCCACAACATATTGGGCACTTGGGGGCTTCCAAGTCATTGAGTTCAGCTCTCTCACCCTCTTGACCCAGCAAAATGCCACAATACTTTAGGCACTTGGGGGCTTCCGACTCATCGAGTCTATCTTACTCACCCACTTGGCCCGGCAACAACGCCCCAATACATTGGTTACTTGGGGGCTTCCAACACACCGAGTTTAGCTTTCTCACCCTCTTAACCCAGCAAAAAACGCCACAACATATTGGTTAAACCTGCCTATTCGCAAGATGCTACTCCGCAAAGGTGACCCCGTGTACTCTCGATAAGTCAATCCATATGGACCCTGAACTTATCCAGGTTAAAACACCGGCTTGGATCACGTGAGAGCCGGCTTACAGAAAGCAAGGATAAACCAAGGCTATCATGCCAGCTTCATTGAAGCAAGACTTGAGCCTCGAAAGCCAGTCTTTTTGTCGAGCCTCGAAAGCCGACTTATAATTCACTCCATACATGTATGGGGACATCGTTTATTTTTGTTTTTCAGAATTTTTTATCAAGAATTTCCGGGTTAAAAGAGCTCCGGGTTATTCATGCTCATCATTGAGTTTGCATCGACCATGAGTCGCCAGATTATTAATCTACAATTTCTTTTTAACTATAAGTCGCTGGTCGATGATTCACCGGTTTATTCCATTTCAAATATTGTTTGGTGGAATTTGTTTTGCAGGTATACTTTCTGCACATACATGTTGTCACATGCGACTTAACAAATATGGGTACAAGCCACAGGCTGTACGGTTTCCAATAAAAAGGGCGCGTTGACAGACTTATTAATATACATATCCTTCATCATCAAAACACCAGATGGGATCAAAAGTTTAAAACGTGCATGAAGGCACTGCACAGGCATTCAACTGTTTGCTTAAAACTATTACAAGGTTGTACTGAGCCTAGAATGTTGAATCAAAGTCTTTAAAGTTATTTCTGCAACCCGACATCTGCAGCATCCGGGTTAACAGCATCTGGGTTAGTCCCGAGTTGGTCTTTCGTCTGGGATGCCTCCGGGTTATCCAGCGCCGAGTCTTCTCGGTCTTGGATCTGAAGGTTGTCCACATCCCAGTTGCAATTGGTTAAAGCTTGGAATATAGCCTCTTCATGCAAGATGGGGGACGGGTCAACATCAGGGGCAAAGATATGCTTACGACATTGAGGGGTCAGATCCACCGGTTCAAAAGTAGGTGGCTGAACTCGCGAGTTGTTGTCGTCATAAGCCACCTGATAGGTCTTCAGATTGATTTGTGCGACTAGTTGGCTGGCCAACACTCGAGTCGCCTTGACACAATAAGCATAATCAGCAGCTGTGAATTCTGACCCGTCGTCATTAAACTCAGGAAATCCTCTAGCCATCTCTGAAGGATCTAGATCTGCTGAATAAGCCAATGCCCAGCTTAAAGAAGTCATGGCACCTGCCCGGGCGGCTGATCTTTTCAGCTCTTGGATATGCTTTGAGATCGTAGAGAGGCGTCTCAGCACATCTTTGATAAACTTCGTCAGCTCGTTGTCACCCATGACAACCTTGATGGTGCAGAGGCTTCCAGCATACAACTGTTCAGTTAATGCGTATACGGCCTTCAACTTCATTAAACTGTTGTCCTAAAGATTGCGAGTTCGAGGGCTTGCAAACAATGCAAATACATAAGTCGCCAGGCGAATTTCATAATACATGATTATTTGAGCATTTTATCATGAGCTCATAGAATACTTACCAAAGATGGCTTGGGTCATATGGGCAATGTGTCGTTTAACCCGGCCAGTTCTTCAGTAACGGGCTTCAATTTACCCTCAGCGTCTTCTGCGCGCTTGATCAAAGCAGCTTTCTTAGTTTCAAAAGATGTCTTTTCTGCTTCAAAGCCTGCCTTGATTTTTTCTAAATTCTCCAATGACAATCGGAGCTTCAACTCGGCATCTGCTCGGGCGGCTTGCCCCGCTTCTAGATCTTTTTTCAAGTCGGTCAAGTTTGACTCGGCTGCATTCAGAGATTCCTGCATAATGATAGTTATTCGTATTCCATCACAAGCCGGCAGCAAGGTGCAGTATGACACTTAAAAGACTAGGACAACAAAGCTTATACTAAGTCCCAAGTAGATTGCAAGCAATATACTTGACACTTGGGGGCTAATGCATATCAGTTTTTCTTCCAACACATGACACGAGAAAGACCTGGCTCATCTCATGGAGATAAGCCGGCCCTTGGGGGATACAGGTTGATTCTTCAGTTGTATATTTCTAAGAGCCGACTCATCTCATGGAGATAAGCCGGACCTTGGGGGCTACAGAACGATTCTTCAAACATATTTATAAAAAGACCCGACTCATCTCATGAAGATGAGCCGGCCCTTGGGGGCTACAGGCCGATTCTTCAGAATTTCTGTGTTTACAAGACCCGACTCATCTCATGAAGATGAACCGGCCCTTGGGGGCTACACAAGGATATATAGATTACAAAGTAACGGAGCATACCTCGTATTTTTTCTTCATCATGCTGACCAGGCCGGCTTCCATGTCCCGGCTTGTTGCAAGGCGGCTTAGATAGCCAGCATGCAGTTCCTTAGCACTAAAATCTTCATAGCTGGGAAGCTCAAGCTTAGCCTTCCCCTTATCGAGCAAAGGCGCCTCGTCCTTGGCAATAACTTTTCTCAACACCTTTGGGGCCCCCGAAGCAGTGTAACCCGTCCCAGTAATAATAACATCATCGCTCTTTCCAGGAGGAGCATGTTCAGTTCCTTTTTGAAGATTGGGCGGGTTAAGATCAACTGTCAGATTAGCCATAGCATCTTCAGCTTCAGTGTTGGCCGGTTCAGAAGGCTGGGGTGGTAGGTCTTGGTGGTCTGGCTGATCTTGAGGGTTCTCGGTATAAGCTTCAGGAGTCACCAGCATCGGGTCTGCCGGCTCAAGAACCTCAGGATCGACGAACGACTCGCCAGTCTTTCTTTTCTTGGTTTTGGCTTTAGCCATGCAATCAAAGCAGCAGAGTAAAACACATGCAAGGCTAAGAATGAATAAGTAATACATGCTATAAGGAAAGGACTTACCCTTGGTTGATAACAAGAGGCGGCAGCTTTGTGGCGGTTGAGTCGCCCGATGAAGGAGAGGACTCCTGTTAATTTGAATCAGAAGGATTAAGAGGCTGTCGGAAAAAGGCCGGCTTTTGGAAGAGAGGGAGTTGGGCTATGAGGCACCTCATGTCGTCGTTTGCGGGCGGCTGATTTGTCAGGCAAACCGGCCACAAGGTCACCAGAGCTGCTCCGAGTGTGGCGCCTTGATTCATGCTAAATTTTCTTCAAAATAAAGTTAGGATCCAAGTGAGTATCCGAGTGAGAAAAACATATTTCCGAATAACCCGCCTTGTTTTCCTTGGAGACAAGGATTCTGAGCTGGATGAGAGTGAAATTACCTCAACATCTTCGGCCCGGCTTGTTGCGGCATCACCCTAAGAGTAAGAGGCGTCAGCAAGTTCAATAAAGATATGACCAAGGGAGTCAAGTTCTACCTCTGACTGCGCATCAGCTGCTGGTGACTCGCTCCTAGTGGACGGCTCTTCAGCTGCCGCCTTATTCTTCTTCTTATTTGCGGCGACTTTAGGCTTATGAGCCAGTGTTTTCCTTTTCTTATTCCAGAAGGGAGAATCTGCCTACAAGGTTATAAATAATACAACAGGTAAAATCATGGAAGTTTAAAAACATTCTATATAAGCTGGATAAAGAGTTTTCAAAGATTCTTACTGGAGGAACTGGATTAGAAACACTCAAAGGTTTCAGTCCAACTTTATTGCAATTATCTTGAGTTTCGCCCAGCAGCTTCTGGACAATCCGGTTTATCTTGTCCTTTTCCAAGGTCACGTTGATGTATCTTTGAGCATCGTTTAAGTCGCCAGCGTAATTGTACATTAAGTTACCACGGCGGCTTAATGGTAAGATCCTCCAGGATACCCAACACCGGGTCAAATCAACTCCAGTCAATTGGCTATCAAGGCCCTCAACTTTGGATATATAGGGGTGTGTTGAGAACGCTCTTCTTGTGGAGCCCAGCCAGGGAGTTCAAGATCCATAGGGAGACGATCTGGTCTATAACTCGGCAGAGGATTCTCATCAGACGGGGCCGTGTTTCGGCAATAGAACCAAGTTTTATTCCATCCTTTGGGGTGGCTTGGCAGAATGGCAGCAGGAAAGGAATAGTCTCTTCGCCTTTGGATTGAGACCCCACCAAGTTCTAAACTGGGGCCATCAGTACACTCAGTTTGGCGGTTGAAATAGAAGAACTCCCTAAAAAGGGAGACAGTAGGTTCTGTTTGCAGATACACCTCACAAAGCACTTGGAATTGACAAAGATTGGATATAGAGTTGGGACCCAGGTCTTGAGGATGAAGATTGAAAAAGTTCAAAACATCCCGAAAGAATTTTGACCCGGGGTGAGAGAAGCCTCGGAGAAAGTGGTCTGTGAACACTACTACTTCTCCTTCGCCGGGTTTTGGAATGTCATCTCCAAGAGCAACCCGCCAGCCAATTTACTGCTTAGGTGGCAGAAGGCCTTGATCTTCATATTCCTTGAGCATAAGCTCAGAAACTTGGGAAGGCACCCAGTTGCAGGTGGTAGATTTTGACATATTGAATCGCCTGAAATAAAGTAAAAGGAGCTGCTAAGGATAAGACGGCTTAAGTATTTACAACAGGAGAGTCGCCTCATATTACATCGGCGGCTAAATGGAGAAGTCTCTAAATAAGGCAGGTTACAGTTACAGAAATGAGCCGGCAAGTATAAGGGTGTCTTATGGTAATCAGGGATCTCTGTTTTTCGCTAAGTGTGGAACAAACAAGTTTCTACCGAAGCACTAATGATTTTGGATCTACAAAAGGCTCTAAAAGAGAAATAATTGCTGAACCTAGCGGCGGTAATGGGAGCGATGAACTCCGGCGAACTCCGACGGACTACCGTGGAATAATGTAGATCTAGGTGGAGGAATAAAACTTACCTGATGATTGCCGGAGGCGGCGGAGGCGTTTGGCTGGATCCCGGTGAAGTCAAGATGATGCTGGAGCTCTGGAAACTGTCGGCCGATGCTTGACGAACGACGGCGGCGGCGCGGTGAAAACTGGAGCTCGAGGAAGAAGAATAAGCCAAGGGTGAGGTAAAAAGCGAATGTGATGGACCCCCATGAGTATTTATAATATAAATAGTAGAAGAGTAACAGGCAGGTGCGAAGATCGAGGGGGCACAGTAAATTTCGGAGCAAGCGGCGCCTCGATTTTCGGGCTAAACGGATATATGCAAAGATTCGTTATGACGTCATCATTAAATTTCTGAAATTCCGACGGGTGATGTCATCAATGAATAAAGCAAGAAAATTACAAGTCTGCAAGCATTGTAAGCAGGCATTTCGTGACCCGGAGAACATGCAGATATGATCAAAAGATAAGCCGCCAAAATTGAGGTGGCAGAGATTGACAGGAATAAATTCAAATCAATCTGAGGGCTAATGTTGGGGATATAACTGCACGATATGACCCGCCCTATTGGGCCGGGTCATCTTCATGGCGGCTCGTTGACAAGACTCAAGGTGGGTGGTGATACTGAAGAGTAGGACCAGCAAGGCCGCTTACAAATAAGCCGCTTATGGACCAATACAAGAAGATGGCGACTCAAGGCCCAAGAGGTGAGAGGTCGCTGATAATTTCCTTGCTTGGGAGGCAAGGCGTGTTAGAGACATACTTGTTCATGAGTTGTAACATGACTCGGACTCTTGTAAGCCCAGGGTCTTGACCTGTATATAAAGGCGAGCCCCTGAGGCCAATAGACTTAAGTTACCATCGATCAATAGCTAGGTCAAGCGAATCCGCTCCCCTGTATTGATCACCAAGCAATAAGCAGAAAAGTAGGAGTAGCCTATTACCTCGATCGTGAGGGGCCGAACCTGGGTAAACCGTGTCTCTTGATTTTGATCAACCCCGACAAGCTAATCACCCGGTTGCGATGGCCTCACGTCTAAGTCCTCACACTAGGACATCTACCGCGACAAAACCACGACACTTGTCGTCCAAGTGGTCAGGGTCCAGATAGAGCACCTCGATGCGCGTAGGGCCATCATCCTCAAGGCACCCCATGTTGACAGTAATCATTTTGTCCACGACCTGCCTCAAGAATATGCTCTTGCTTGGCCTCCCTCATAAGCCCATACATTAAGTTCCACATTCGGGGCAGAAAGAGCGTTGCCTTGCGAACTATGGACTCGCAAATAGTAACCGTGAAGTCATTGAGCAGAAGATACACCGCTACGTTCCATTGAGCTCCTCTTTCAGAAGCACATTTTGTAGAAACAAAAATCATACCACAAAGGAGAACCATATTTTAAGAAAGAAAAAAAACCAGTATGGATCAAATTTAGTAGCTTCAAACAAAAATATGCGGATCGATACACATTATTTAGGCCGTGCTTAAGAACAATATGTTGGAAATATGCCCTAGAGGCAATAATAAATTGGTTATTATTATATTTCCTTGTTCATGATAATCGTTTATTATCCATGCTATAATTGTATTGATTCGAAACTCAAATACATGTGTGGGTACATAGACAACACTGTGTCCCTAGTAAGCCTCTAGTTGACTAGCTCGTTGATCAAAAGATGGTGAAGGTTTCCTAGCCATGGACATGAGATGTCATTTGATAACGGGATCACATCATTTGGAGAATGATGTGATGGACAAGACCCAAACTACGAACGTAGCATATGATCGTGTCAGTTTATTGCTATTGTTTTCTGCATGTCAAGTATCTGTTCCTATAACCATGAGATCATGCAACTCCCTGACATCGGAGGAGTACCTTGTGTGTATCAAACGTCGCAACGTAACTGGGTGATTATAAAGGTGCTCTACAGGTATCTCCGAGGGTGTCTGTTGGGTTGGCATGGATCAAGACTGGGATTTGTTACTCCGTGTGACGGAGAGGTATCTCAGGGCCCACTCGGTAATACAACATCACAATGAGCCTTGCAAGCAATGTGACTAAAGTGTTAGCCACGAGATCTTGTATTACAGAACGAGTAAAGAGACATGCCCGTAACGAGATTGAACTAGGTATAGAGATGCCGACGATCGAATCTCGGGCAAGTAACATACCGAAGAACAAAGGGAACAGCATACGGGATTAACTGAATCCTTGACATAGAGGTTCGACCGATAAAGATCTTCGTAGAATATGTAGGAGCCAATATGGGCATCCAGGTCCCGCTATTGGTTATTGATCGTAGAGGTGTCTCGGTCATGTCTACATAGTTCTCGAACCCGCAGGGTCTACACACTTAACGTTTGATGACGATTAGTATAGTTGAGTTATTTTGTTTGTGACCGAAGGTTGTTCGGAGTCCCGGATAAGATCCTGGACATGACGAGGATCTCCGGAAGAGTCCGGAGATAAAGATTAATATATGTGATAATAGTGTTTTGATCTCCGGAAGGGTTCCGGAATTCACCGGAAGAGGTTCCGGATGTTTACCGAAGTGTTCGGGTGCAGCAACACTTTATATAGGCCAAAGGGGTAAAGCCCACGAGGTATTGGAAAGTGCAAAAGGAAGTTTTGCTGCTGCCTTAAGCGGTACTACCGCTGGTAAGGCAGTACTACCGCGTAAGTGGTACTACCGCTGTGAAGCGGTACTACCGCTTGTGAGCGGTACTACCGCTTGTGCGCGGTACTGCAGGGATCCGAATTGGACTCTTTCCCTGCGGGCCAAACTGACCTTGTGCGGGCAAAACCGACCTGGAGGAGGCTTTTACTCCAAGTTTAGACCCCAAGGCTCAACATATAAATAGAGGGGCAGGGCTAGCACACGGGAGACATCAAGATTTCCCAAGCCGTGTGTCGGCAACCCTAACCCTCTAGTTCTCCCGTCATAATCTCCGTAGTGCTTGGCGAAGCCCTGCAGAGATTGTTCCTCACCACCATCACCACGCCGTCGTGCTGCCGGAACTCATCTACTACTTCACCATCGCTCGCTGGATCGAGGAGGTGAAGGCGTCATCAAGCCGTACGTGTGTTGAACGCGGAGGTGCCGTCCGTTCGACGCTAGCTCGTGATCGGATCGAGGGACGACTTGCGATTTGGATCGCGGAGACGTTCGACTACATCAACCGCGTTTCTTAACGCTTCCGCTTAGCGATCTACAAGGGTATGTAGATTCACTCTCCCTCTCGTAGATGCTCATCACCATGGATAGATCTTGCGTGTGCGTAGGAAATTTTTTGTTTCCCATGCAACGTTCCCCAATAGTGGCATCTGAGCTAGGTCTATGCGTAGATGAGATCTCGAGTAGAACACAAACGAGTTGTGGGCGTGGGTGTATACATATTGCTTGCCGTTACTAGTTGATACTTGATTCGGCGGTATTGTGAGATGAAGCGGCCCGGACCGACATTACGCGTACGCTTACGCGAGACAGGTTTCACCGCTACGTGCACTCGTTGCATAAAGGTGACTGGCGGGTGTCTGTCTCTCTCACTTTAGTTGAATCGATTTCAATGAAGAGGGTTCTTTTAGAAGATCAAAAAGCAATCACTACACCACGTTGTGGTTTTGCGTAGGTAAGAACGGTTCTTGCAAACCCGTAGCAGCCACGTAAAATTTGCAACAACAATTAGAGGACGTCTAACTTGTTTTTGCAGGGTATGTTGTGATGTGATATGGCCAATTACATGATGAGATATATGTGATGTATGAGATGATCATGTGTTCTATAGAATATCACGACTTGCATGTCGATGAGTACGGCAACTGGCAGGAGCCATAGAGTTGTCTTTAATTATTTTCGCCGTTTTGCTTTACTTTATCGCTATGAGTTAGCAATAGTCGTAGAAGGAACAGTTGGCGCGACAACCTCATGGCGACACGTTGATGGAGATCAAGATGATGGAGATCATGGTTTCATGCCGGTGACGATGGAGATCATGCCGGTGCTTTGGAGATGGAGATCCAAAGCACAAGTTCATGGCCATATCATGTCACTTATGATTTGCATGTGATATTAATCCTTTTATGCATCTTATTTTGCTTAGGACGACGGTAGCATTATAAGGTGATCCCTCACTTAAATTTCAAGATAAAATTGTGTTCTCCCCGAGTGTGCACCGTTGCGAAAGTTCATCGTTTCGAGACACCACGTGATGATCGGGTGTGATAGACTCTACGTTCACATACAACGGGTGCAAGCCAGTGTTGCACATGCGGAACACTCGGGTTAAACTTGACGAGCCTAGCATGTACAAACATGGCCTCGGAACACAAGAGACCGAAAGGTCGAACATGAGTCATATAGTAGATATGATCAACATGAAGATGTTCACCATTGAAACCACCTCAACTCACGTGATGATCGGACTTGAGTTGGTGGATTTGGATCATGTTACACTCGAATGACCGGAGGGATGTCAATTTGAGTGGGAGTTTTTAAGTAATATGATTAACTAAACTCATTATCTTGAACAATAGTCTAAGTTGTCTTTGCTATATTTATGTTGTAGATCATGGCTGCGCAGTAGCACCCCTGAATTTTAATGCGTTCCTAGAGAAAGCTAAGTTGAAAGATGATGGAAGTAACTTTGTGGACTGGGCCCGTAATCTAAGGATTATCCTTACGGCTTCCCAGAAGGCTTATGTCCTTGATGCACCGCTTGGTGATCCACCCGCTCCAGTTGAGTCTCTAGACGTTGTGAACGCCTGGCAGGCTCGTTCTGAAGATTACTCAATAGTTCAATGTGCAATATTGTATGGCTTAGAACCGGGACTTCAAAGACGTTTTGAACGTCATGGAGCATATGAGATGTTCCAGGAGTTGAAGTTTATCTTTCAGAAGAATGCCCGGATCGAGAGATATGAGATCTCCGATAAGTTCTATGCTTGCAAGATGGAGGAGAACGGGTCTATCAGTGATCACGTACACAGAATGTCTGGGTACTCCACCCGTCTGGCTGAATTGGGGATGCCCCTTCCACCAGAGGCTATCAGTGACAGAGTTCTTCAATCATTGCCACCTAGCTACAAGAGCTTCGTGTTGAACTATAACATGCACGGGATGAACAAGTCAGTCGCCGAGCTGTTTGCGATGCTGAAAGCCGCTGAGTCTGAAATTCAGAAGGAGCATCAAGTGTTGATGGTCAATAAAACCACTAATTTCAAGAAAAATGGCAAGGGTAAGAAGGGTAACTCCAAGAAGAGTGGCAAAGCAGTTTCTCCTCTCGTGAAGAAACCCAAGGCTGGACCCAAACCAGAAACTCTGTGCTTTCATTGCAAGGGAACTGGACACTGGAAGCGGAACTGCCCCAAGTATTTGGCTGACAAGAAGGCGGCCAACAACAAACAAGGTATATATGATATACATGTTATTGATGTGTACCTTACCAACTCTCGTTGTAGTGCCTGGGTATTTGATACCGGTGCGGTTGCTCATATTTGCAACTCAAAACAGGAACTGCAGAATAGACGGAGGCTGGCAAAGGACGAAGTGATGATGCGCGTGGGAAATGGTTCGAAGGTTGATGTGATCGCCGTCGGCACGCTCGCTCTTCGATTACCATCGGGATTAGTGATGAACCTGAATAATTGTTATTTAGTGCCTGCGTTAAGCATGAACATTATATCTGGATCTTGTTTATTGCGAGACGGTTACTCATTTAAATCAGAGAATAATGGTTGTTCTATTTATATGAGTAATATCTTTTATGGTCATGCACCCGATGTGAGGGGTTTATTCTTATTGAATCTCGATAGTAATGATACACATGTTCATAACATTGATGCCAAAAGATGTAGAATTGATAATGATAATACCACTTTCTTGTGGCACTGCCGTTTAGGTCATATTGGCGTAAAACGCATGAGGAAGCTCCATGCTGATGGACTTTTGGAGTCACTTGATTTTGAATCACTTGACACATGTGAGCCATGCCTTATGGGCAAGATGACTAAAACGCCGTTCTCTGGAACAATGGAACGGGCAAGTGACTTATTGGAAATCATACATACTGATGTGTGCGGTCCGATGAGCATTGAGGCGCGCGGTGGTTATCGTTACTTTCTCACCTTCACTGATGACTTAAGTAGATATGGGTATATTTACTTAATGAAACACAAGTCTGAAACATTTGAAAAGTTCAAACAATTTCAGAGTGAAGTTGAGAATCATCGTAACAAGAAGATTAAATTCCTACGATCTGATCGAGGAGGAGAATATCTGAGTTATGATTTTGGCAGTCACTTAAGACAATGTGGAATTGTTTCACAACTAACACCGCCTGGAACACCACAGCGTAATGGTGTGTCCGAACGTCGTAATCGAACCTTATTGGATATGGTGCGATCTATGATGTCTCTTGCCGATTTGCCACTATCGTTTTGGGGTTATGCATTAGAGACAGCTGCATTCACTTTAAATAGGGCACCATCGAAATCCGTTGAGACGATGCCATATGAACTTTGGTTTGGCAAGAAGCCAAAGCTGTCGTTTCTTAAAGTTTGGGGATGTGATGCTTATGTCAAAAAGGTTCAGCCTGAAAAGCTGGAACCCAAACCGGAGAAATGCGTCGTCATAGGATACCCCAAAGAGACAGTTGGGTATACCTTCTACCTCAGATCCGAAGGCAAAGTGTTTGTCGCTAAAAACGGAACATTTCTTGAGAAAGAGTTTCTCTCGAAAGAATTGAGTGGGAGGAAGATAGAACTTGATGAGGTTGTTGAACCTTTACGTCAACCTGAAAGTAGCGCAGCGTAGAAAGATGTTTCTGTAGAGCCTACATCGGCTGAAGAGGAAGTTAATGATGATGATCATGAAGCTTTGGATCAAGTTGCTATCGAACCTCGTAGGTCGACAAGGACGCGTACTGCTCCTGAGTGGTACGGCAACCCTGTCTTAGAGGTCATGTTGTTGGACAACGATGAACCTACGAGCTATGGAGAAGCGATGATGGGCCCGGATTCCGAGAAGTGGTTAGAGGCCATGAAATCCGAGATGGGATCCATGTATGAAAACAAAGTATGGACTTTGGAAGTATTACCTGAAGGGCGTAAGGCCATTCAGAACAAATGGATCTTTAAGAGGAAGACGGACGCGGACGGTAATGTCACCGTCTATAAAGCTCGACTTGTGGCAAAGGGTTTTTCACAAGTTCAAGGAGTTGACTACGATGAGACCTTCTCACCCGTAGCGATGCTCAAGTCCGTCAGAATCATGTTAGCAATAGCTGCCTTTTTCGATTATGAAATTTGGCAGATGGATGTCAAAACAGCGTTCCTTAACGGTTTCCTTAAGGAAGAGTTGTATATGATGCAACCAGAAGGTTTTGTCGATCCAGAGAATGCTGACAAAGTTTGCAAACTTCAGCGATCCATTTATGGACTGGTGCAAGCATCTCGGAGTTGGAATCTTCGCTTTGATGAGGTGATCAAAGCGTTCGAGTTTATACAAGTTTACGGAGAAGCTTGTATTTACAAGAAAGTGAGTGGGAGCTCTATAACGTTTCTAATATTATATGTGGATGACATATTACTGATTGGAAACAATATAGAAATGTTGGAAAGCGTGAAGGAATATTTGAACAAGAGTTTTTCAATGAAGGACCTAGGAGAAGCTGCTTTCATATTAGGCATCAAGATCTATAGAGATAGATCGAGACGCTTAATAGGACTTTCACAAAGCACATACCTTGACAAAGTTTTGAAGAAGTTCAAAATGGATCAGTCCAAGAAGGGGTTCTTGCCTGTATTGCAAGGTGTGAAGTTGAGTAAGACTCAATGCCCAGTGACTGCAGAAGATAGAGAAAAGATGAGTGTCATCCCCTATGCTTCAGCCATAGGCTCTATCATGTATGCAATGTTGTGCACAAGACCCGATGTCAGCCTTGCCATAAGTATGGTCGGAAGGTTTCAAAGTGATCCAGGAATGGAACACTGGACGGCGGTCAAGAATATCCTGAAGTACCTGAAAAGGACTAAGGACATATTTCTCGTTTATGGAGGTGATCAAGAGCTCGTCGTAAAGGGTTACGTCGATGCAAGCTTTGACACTGATCCGGATGACTCTAAGTCACAAACCATATACGTATTTATTCTTAATGGGGGTGCGGTTAGCTGGTGCAGTTCCAAGCAAAGCGTGGTAGCTGATTCTACAAGCGAAGCGGAGTACATCGCTGCCTCGGAGGCGGCGAAGGAAGGTGTCTGGATGAAGGAGTTCATGACAAATCTTGGAGTAGTGCCTAGTGCGCTTAACCCAATGACTCTGTTTTGTGATAATACTGGTGCCATTGCTCTAGCCAAGGAACCAAGATTTCACAAGAGGACCAGACACATAAAGCGACGTTTCAATTCCATCCGCGATTACATCAAGGAGGACGACATAAATATTTGCAAAGTACACACGGATCTGAATGTTGCAGATCCGATGACTAAACCTCTTCCAAGGGCTAAACATGAACAACACCAGAACTGCATGGGTGTTCGATTCATTACAATGTAAATCACATAGTGATGTGAACTAGATTATTGACTCTAGTGCAAGTGGGAGACTGTTGGAAATATGCCCTAGAGGCAATAATAAATTGGTTATTATTATATTTCCTTGTTCATGATAATCGTTTATTATCCATGCTATAATTGTATTGATTCGAAACTCAAATACATGTGTGGGTACATAGACAACACTGTGTCCCTAGTAAGCCTCTAGTTGACTAGCTCGTTGATCAAAAGATGGTGAAGGTTTCCTAGCCATGGACATGAGATGTCATTTGATAACGGGATCACATCATTAGGAGAATGATGTGATGGACAAGACCCAAACTACGAACGTAGCATATGATCGTGTCAGTTTATTGCTATTGTTTTCTGCATGTCAAGTATCTGTTCCTATAACCATGAGATCATGCAACTCCCTGACATCGGAGGAGTACCTTGTGTGTATCAAATGTTGCAACGTAACTGGGTGACTATAAAGGTGCTCTACAGGTATCTCCAAGGGTGTCTGTTGGGTTGGCATGGATCAAGACTGGGATTTGTTACTCCGTGTGACGGAGAGGTATCTCAGGGCCCACTCGGTAATACAACATCACAATGAGCCTTGCAAGCAATGTGACTAAAGTGTTAGCCACGAGATCTTGTATTACGGAACGAGAAAAGAGACTTGCCAGTAACGAGATTGAACTAGGTATAGAGATGCCGACGATCGAATCTCGGGCAAGTAACATACCGAAGAACAAAGGGAACAGCATACGGGATTAACTGAATCCTTGACATAGAGGTTCGACCGATAAAGATCTTCGTAGAATATGTAGGAGCCAATATGGGCATCCAGGTCCCGCTATTGGTTATTGATCGTAGAGGTGTCTCGGTCATGTCTACATAGTTCTCAAACCCGCAGGGTCTACACACTTAACGTTTGATGATGATTAGTATAGTTGAGTTATTTTGTTTGTGACCGAAGGTTGTTCGGAGTCCCGGATAAGATCCCGGACATGACGAGGATCTCCGGAAGAGTCCGGAGATAAAGATTAATATATGTGATAATAGTGTTTTGATCTCCGGAAGGGTTCCGGAATTCACCGGAAGAGGTTCCGGATGTTTACCGAAGTGTTCGGGTGCAGCAACACTTTATATAGGCCAAAGGGGTAAAGCCCACGAGGTATTGGAAAGTGCAAAAGGAAGTTTTGCTGCTGCCTTAAGCGGTACTACCGCTGGTAAGGCAGTACTACCGCGTAAGTGGTACTACCGCTGTGAAGCGGTACTACCGCTTGTGAGCGGTACTACCGCTTGTGCGCGGTACTGCAGGGATCCGAATTGGACTCTTTCCCTGCGGGCCAAACCGACCTTGTGCGGGCAAAACCGACCTGGAGGAGGCTTTTACTCCAAGTTTAGACCCCAAGGCTCAACATATAAATAGAGGGGCAGGGCTAGCACACGGGAGACATCAAGATTTCCCAAGCCGTGTGTCGGCAACCCTAACCCTCTAGTTCTCCCGTCATAATCTCCGTAGTGCTTGGCGAAGCCCTACAGAGATTGTTCCTCACCACCATCACCACGCCGTCGTGCTGCCGGAACTCATCTACTACTTCACCATCGCTCGCTGGATCGAGGAGGTGAAGGCGTCATCCAGCCGTACGTGCGTTGAACGCGAAGGTGCCGTCCGTTCGGCGCTAGCTCGTGATCGGATCGAGGGACGACTTGCGATTTGGATCGCGGAGACGTTCGACTACATCAACCGCGTTTCTTAACGCTTCCGCTTAGCGATCTACAAGGGTATGTAGATTCACTCTCCCTCTCATAGATGCTCATCACCATGGATAGATCTTGCGTGTGCGTAGGAATTTTTTTGTTTCCCATGCAACGTTCCCCAACACAATATTCATCATCATCTGCAGATCAAATCTTAAAGATGCGTACTCTGAATCTGGGCGAGGGTGATCGTATTGTGTGGCACCATGAGAAAAGTGGCATGTTTTCGGTGAAGAGTGCATACAGGCTATCACTAAATATCATGGATCCAAAGGTAAATCTAGGGAACTCTAGGGTTGTTGTTAATGGGCAAAGGAAGGTCTGGAATATTATTTGGAAGGCTAATGTACCTGAAAAGATAAGAATCTTCACTTGGCGAGTCGCTTCTAATAGCTTGGCGGTTCAAGTGAATAGGATAAAACACCATCAAACTACCCTAGGTATGTGTACAATTTGTGGTGTGGAAGATGAATGTACTTTTCACGCATTGGTAAGTTGTCCAAAGGCGCGTGCTTTTCGTTTGGCACTGAGGAAGGTGTGGAATTTACCGAACGAAGAGATGTTCAAAAACACGGGGCCGGATTGGTTTCTTATTTTATCGGATCAATTAAATTTGTCAGCGTGTGAGCAAACTATTTTAATGTTTTGGAGAGCTTGGCATTTGAGGAATGATCTGATATTTGGTAAGGGAAAGAATCCATCTCAGCATCTACGAATTTTGTTCAAAATTATTGGGCTTCCTTTTCGTCTTGTCATGCAAAAGTTTAGGTAGAGGTGACAAACAAAGGCAAGGAAGTGAGGGGTGGCATTCTGGTTTCTAATAATGTGGAGAGGAGTTATGCTGGTTGGCAACCTCCGACCGCGGAGTTTTTTAAAATTAATGTCGATGCAAGTTTTGTGGAGGCTATAAACTCTGCAAGTGTGGGGGTGGTTGTCAGAAACCATTCTAGAGAAGTTGTCATTTCCTCTTGGGATTATATTGGTGCTTGTGAAAGTGTTGAGGAAGCGAACTTAGAGCGGCTCTTGCGGGCTTGTATATCGGTATCACTCTTCCCAAACCCATTGTTTTAGAAACTGACTGCGCTTTTGTGGCTTCTGCTCTTGGAAAATATTGTTTTGATAGGTCACCCCTTGTTAACCTTCAAAAGGAAGCTTTGAGTATACTGAAGATGCTGGCGAATGTAAAGATCTCCAAGATTGGCAGGGAAGCTATTACGGTGGCACACGAGATTGCAAAGTTTAGTCTCTACTCCTAGTTGGGGAGTCCGTACGTAGTATCATTAGGACTCCCCCCGATCCCCTCTTCCATCGATACCCCCTCCCCCACGTGCCCAATTTTTATTTTTACTTTTTTTATAACCAAAAAAATCGGCAGTCCACCGGTTTTTATTCAACCAAAGAAGGAAATCAGATTATTTTCCTTCTTTACATAACATCGCATTCTTTTCCTTTTTCACATAACATGTATTCCATGTATAACAGAAATCATATCACAATTCATGATCAAGTTAAAAATCGGCAGCCCACTAGTTTTTATTCAACCAAAGGAGGAAATCAGATTCTTTTCCTTTTTTACATAACATGCAAAGTAGAAATCGGATCAAGTTAAAAATCGGTAGCCCACGGATTATTTTCCTTTTTCACATAATATGCATTCCATGTATAGCAGAAATCATATCACAATTCATGATCAACTTGTAGTCTTTCCATGTATACAGCCTAGACCTTCCACATATCAAGTTGTAGCCTTTCCATGTATACAGCCGAAACCTTCTCGATGGACGTCCCGTATGTGTGAGCCAGATTTTACCTCATTTTGTGAAGCCATCCCCATCCCTGGAAGCGACGATCTCTGGAAGCGACGATCGGACCGAGAGACAATATCTTGAAGCGGCGACCGGACCGGGCGACGATCTCTGGAAGTGACGACCCCCCTCCCGATGAGCCAGAGTTTGCCATGGGAGGTGAAGCCACAGGTCAGCATCATTGCCCTATTCATATGAGTACAAGATCAATATAAGACTCAAGAATTTCAAAGATATCTCAAAGATAAACTAAAGTTCTTCAGTGTCAACGCCGCTTCTTCTTAGCCTAAAACATAGTACAGTGACGATCTAAGAACCATAAAACCAAAGGTGTGTGTTCATTTTACCTTTCCTATACTGTACTGTAACTTGTTGAGGAAAGAAATAAACCCCCATTGAGACTGACTATAAGACCGAAGGATATCAAGAATTATGGTCCAGTGACTGACTATAAGACTCGGTGACCATTATTTGCTGAAGAAGGTTCAAGCCCTGCTAGGGCCTGAACACACAGCATAAATTAAGGTAAATCACAAATTGTTAGCAGAATACAATTTAATTCGAACATGCATCCACAGTAGACATTTTACTACTATTCTTCTTTGTTAGAATAAAAAAGAGGGGGGAGGGGCGAATACATGGCAGCCTTTGTACTATCACAATATGTAATACACAACTGGAGGAAAAATCGACATATATAAGTGCGCCCCACTAAAAAGGACTAATAAGCTAATTTTGGACATAACATAAAGGATGCGTTTGACCATGATTTGTTTAGTACAGCCATTAGCAAATAACAAGAAATGTACACTATGAATTTGCTGCCGCACTTATGTGTTTCAACAACAGACCAAGCTTTGTCCAGTACAACCATTAGCAAATAACAGGAAATGCACATTATGAGCAGCGTGCAAAATGGCATGAAAAGCTAACAAGCAGGCTAAGGAAAATCAGTAAACAAAGTTCAAGACTCGTTCTAATTCAGTAGGCAAAGTCAATAGGAGATCACATACTTGATTAGGACATAGGTGACACACCATGCTCTTGGATTGCCCCTGCAGATTATATCAAACTATAGTCTTTCCACTTATCTGTTTCAACAACAGGTCAAGCTTTGTCCAGTACAACCATTAGCAAATAACAAGAAATACACATTATGAGCAGCGTGCAGAATGGCATGAAAAGCTAGAAAAGCAGGATAAGAAAAATCAGTTAACAAAGTTCAAGACTCGTTCTAATTCAGTATGCAAAGTCAATAGGAGATCACATACTTGATTAGGACATAGGTGACACACCATGCTCTTGGATTGCTCCTACAGATTATATCAAATTGAAGAGCAGTTTCATGGAAGAAAATACCCAACATTTGATCCCTTAGCTGGCGTTCATCGCAACGGTCATATCAATGTTTGATCGCAACGTTCATCGCACATAAATATTTTTATTTTCATTTTAGATTGCCGACCTAGCATGGAGGTGCCAGGTCTGCGCCAACCCCCACTATGTGATATATCTAATGCTGATCAACATTCACAAATGACTCCAGAGCCAGGTAATTGCACATAATTACTTATGGTTGGTACATGCATACACTTGGTCTATTTTTTGATGGCAATTGTCTGTACAGTTATTGCCTCGCATAACTTGACCCCGTTTGGTTCGCGCTGGGAAAGGGTGAATCTTGCCAAGCAAGTCCGAGAGCGCAAAAGACTTGAACAGATGGATGTGACAAATGACCTCCGACGCCCTCTTGGTGATATCACCAATGTTGATCAACTCCCCAAACGGAGTCCAGGTATAACTTATTGGCAATATTTGACTGGCTTCGACATTACATAATATATATCTAAAGGATTATGATACACACTACTCGTTTTAACTCAACTGAAAATTTCTTTTTCAAGCCATGGGATCTGGCCCACAACCACCTAGCGGCACAAATATTGGTGAGGCAACAATCCCCTCTACTTCAAACATTACGCCCTGAGGTGATAATAACATTTTCATTGTATTAGATTCTGTAATTTTAATGTCACAACAGTAAATTTAATTCATCACACATTCCACTTGCTCCTGATTTGCTTTGGTAAATAATTATTACTATTGTATCCCTTATAGTACATGATCCGGGTTATTTTGGCAAAAATCAAGAACCACCATTATTTTGTGTGACATACCGTACTTAATTAAAAATAATAATTATTACTATTGAAGATCCACACTTTGGCGTATAAAATGATGGATGCAAACAAATCAATGGTGGGAACATTGAACCAGGTGGTGATGGTTCGAATGTTAACGTGTGTAGCCCTAGAATTACCGGTCCAACTACGGTAGATCATGTTGGAAAAAGTAAAAGGACGTTAACACAAAAACAAAGGGATATTAGAAACGCACATAGAAGAGCAAATTATAAGAAGAAACAAGAAGATGATGGATACCAGGAACAAAGGGACCAGTTAAATACACAAAGACGACAAGCTTATCAGAAGAAGAAACAAGAGGACACAAACTCTGGTGATGACTTAACCCAACAACAACAGAGAGATAGAAAAAAAGCTCAGAGACGAGCAACTTACCATAAGAAGGAACAGATTAACATGCAAAGACGGGAAACAGATCAGAGCCATCGAGATAGCTTAACACCCGAGCAGAAGGGGGAGATAAGTGCTCAGTGCGGATAACGAGAGAAAGCAATATGGAACACATCCTGTGATGAATCCATTGCAATGACTAGTCCTGAATTAGCAACACTAGTAGAAAATAGGGCAACCGTCCCGGTTCTAGAGGGCCATTAGTCCCGGTTCTACAACCGGGACAAAACGATCGGGACTAATGCCCGTCACTTTTAGTCCCGGTTGGCCTACGAACCGGGACTAATGGAGCTCCACGTGGCCGCCGTGGGGCGCCTGGCAGGAGGATCTTTAGTCCCGGTTGGTAACACCGACCGGGACTAAAAGGCAGCCACGCGTCAGCAGCTGCCAGGCGCTGGGGTTTTTGTTTTTTTTAAAGCAGGGGTTTAGGGGTTTTGGAGGGTTTAGGGGTTTTCATATTGTGTTTCCCTGTTTTATTTTTGTGTTTACCATTTTTATTTTATGCTTTTCATTCAACTCGACGCTAGCTACTACATATAGCAATGAAAGAACGCCATTACACAACATCATCATGATCAATATATAGAGAGAAGAAGTGACCTCTCTTTCTCCGTGCTTAGTCGAAAAATGCAACAAGTTTTCGTAAATCTATTCGATGCTATTACATATAATATATACAATATAACATCTCTTATGATCTTAATATCTAATTTCCAACATCGAATAGCATCTCCTTATGGTATTCTCCATGTTTAGGTATGACATGATCAACAAAGAATCCTGCCAATTCCTCTTGAATTGCTCGTATGCGATCAGTTGGTAGGAGTTCGTCCCGCTTATCCCAGATCTAATTTAAAGAAGGTGGTCAATATATGAATGAAACTCAACACAATTGATGGTAATAAAATAAAAATGTGAATATTGTTTACGTACTTCAAATTGTTGTAAAGATATGCCCCGGCCCCGCTCAGAGGTCGGGTGGCGAATGAACTCGCAAACGTAGTATGCACATAAATTAGTCCCGGGTGCCTGCAACAAGCACTTTACAAGAATAGAGTTCAATCAAAATGATAACCAAGCATGATAATGGTATTGAAACTAGCATCAATGAGAGATGCGCGGTACTAGAGTAGTACTTACTTTGGGGTGTACAAATTGCAGCTCCGGTTTCCAGCTGACACCCTTAACCTTTTTGGTGAACTTTTTCCAAACCCTGCCCGGCAAAGAAAATGATTACTTGATATCAGAAAATGAACGAAAGTTGCCAATATGGTGCGATAATGATTGAACATACTTCTGAAGCATTTGCCTCATGTTCGTCCACTCCTTAGGGTCTTTACGTCTCGAGTCCAAGACAGTTACTTTTCCCTCTTCAAGCTAAATGTCTAGTAGAATAAAGTGGAAACTGCGCACGCATAACTCGTTAATTGCACTTAACCTCGAGTAAGCGAAACAGAATGTGCACAAGATAGTAACACTCACTTGAAGTTGTAAGGAAATAGTATTTCCTTTCTGGTTTGTTGTCCAAGTAACGCCTTTAGCAAGTTTTTCTCTGTATCGACGGGAAATTTTCCTAACGTATGTTCATTTATGAAATTTGGGTCAATGAACCCAATGTCATAGATTTGTTGTTGTTTGCATTCGAGGATCTTCAATCTGCATAATATAGTGTGAGGATAATTAATACATGCAATGAATGAGCTGAGCTAGAGACTTAATTACAGAGAAAATACTTACAGACAATAGGAACTGATGATAGTTTTGTCGAGTTCCTTTTGATTGTATAACTGAAATATTTCTTCAAATTCAACGAACAACACCTGCTCTCCATTGAAGAAGTGCTCATCTTTAATTCCCACGAAGATATTGTCGGTCCCGTCCTTGCAGGCTTTCAAGTACCATTCATGCAATTGTCGCATCATCGTTGGTAGATGGTCGAGCTCCTCACGTGTGACGAGAGGCTTCCCGTTCGCGTATTTTAAGGTTTGTACTACCTCAACCTTTTCAAACTGTACCGAGTCGGGTAAGTAATCAGCAGCAGTGATAGCAAGACCAGTGGCCGCTTTCTTTGGATCATTAGCGATATCGGTAACCACCTTGAGCGGAGGGCACGATTGCAGTCCTTGTTCGCCGAGCTGGGGAATTGTTTTCCCAATTCTTGCGCCACTGCTACCTAAGCTTCCCGACCGCCTCGCTTGATCATGTGTCTTTTGAATACATCGGTCATAGTTTGATTGCGGCGGAGGCGGTGGTGGTTGCCTAAGGGCCTCCAGAGTTCGCTTCGCTTTCACCGGATCTATTTTCTCCTCTTGAGGTGGGCGTTTCGGTGCAAGCTGACGTTTCACTTCGGCATCCACGATCTCATTTAGTTCCTCCTTAGACCTCTCGTAGGGTAACTTGGGAGGAGCCTTGAGGCTGGGGCCTGATCTGAATCTCCTCTGTTTCGTACTGCTGCTAGCCGCCGGAGCGGCGGTGGCTCTCTTCCGATGTTGCTGAGGCGGCGGAGGAGGCGGAGTCCTATGACGCGGCGGAGACAGCTGAGCCGGAGGAGGATTCTGCTGAGGGGCCTCCTCCGTCGGAGTCCGCTGAGGCGGCGGAGACGGCTGACGCGCCGGAGACGACTCAGGCAGCGGAGACGGCTGACGCACCGGAGACGACTCAGGCACTGGGGCCTCCTCCGCCTAAGTCTGCTGAGGCGGCGTCCAGTATGGAAGCACGATGTGTTCCTTTCTCCATAGACAGGTAGTCCATAAGGCATATCAAAGAAGAAGCTCCCCTTCACCTGTAGCATACTCAAGCTCCAGCCCATCAAATCCGTCCATTATTTCATCCACCCCGACAATAGCAAAGCCAGCTGGAACCGGAGTGCAATGGAAAGTTGCATCAGGTCGAGGAGGTAAGACATAGCCGACCGCCGCCTTCAAGGTCAGGTTATGACATTTCGCCATTAGCACACAATGTTCATTATTCATGATACCATCCACGGGGTAGCGAGGAGCCGTGCTATCAGGATGAACGAGCTCAGTGGAAGCCACGCTGCTTCTCCGCTGAGATGGTGGGGTAGCATCGTGGGTAGTCTCCAATGAAGGATCTTCGTGCCGCTGAGATGGTTGGCCGGTAGCTCGCTGGCTCTCAAGTGCCTCTAGTTTCGCTAATCTTTCATTCATCTTCTGCATTTTGCTTGCTTCCTCTTTCTTCTTTCTCTGTCGGCTTCTGTAACCAGTGCTGTCGGGAAACCCAACCTTCCATGGAACGGAGCCTGATGTGCCTCGTGTTCGTCGAGGGTGTTCAGGATTCCCGAGGGCCTTTGACAGCTCGTCCTTCTCTCTGTCAGGAATGAACTTCCCTTCCAGCGCTTCCTTGATTGCTTCCTCAAGCTTTGGGATGGGTATTTCAAGTTGAGCTTTCGTCCAGACACACTTCCCTGTTTCTGGGTCCAAAGTTCCCCCAACCCCGAAGAACCAAGTCCTTGCCCGAGCTGGCCAGTGCAATGTCGCTGGTTGGACATCTTTATCAAGCAGGTCTTGCTCAGCTTTGTCCCACGTAGGTCGGGCTTTGCTGTAGCCACCTAACCCCGTAACATGGTGATACTCCTTCCTTGCGGCATTTTTCTTATTTGTAAGTGACCTGTTCTTAGCCTTCTCCGATTTCTTGTAGGCCACAAATGCGGGCCAGTGATCTTTCATCTTCTCATATTGACCTTTGAATTTTGGAGTCTTGTCTTTCTCGACAAACTTCCTGTTCAATTCTTTCTTCCAGTTCTTGAATAGTTCTGCCATCTTCTTAAGAGCAAACGCCTTGACCTTTCCCTGTATAACGGGGTTATTCGGATCCTCCTCTGGCGGTAGGCTGAAATTTCTCATCATATTGGTCCAAAGATCATCTTTCAGTCTATCGTTGACATAAGGAACTTGAGGGTCCTTCTTCTTATTCCATTCTTGGCAGCTGATCGGGACGATGTCCCTAACAATAACTCCGCACTGATGTATAAATTTGTTCTTGGTCCGGTAGGGAGCAATCGGTTGGCCTTCTGGAGAGACTTCTTCGATCGTGAACCTTTCTACCGAGTCCAACCTTCTCATCGGGCCTCGTCTCCTTACCGAAGTGGAGCTCGATCCGGATGGCTAATTAAAAGAAGAAAGAAGCGTTAATATATGTACGTACAAAAACATTAATGCATCTAGTCAGCAGAGGATTAATTAATATATACCTCGCCGGACTTTGAAGCAGTTATGGCTCCCTTCTCCATTCGATCACCGGAGCCGTCATGATCTCCTTTGTCTGCAATTCGATCACCGGAGCCGTCATGATCTCCTTCCTCCTCACCGGAGCCGCCATCCTCTCTTTCATCACCATCGGTCTCGTTGAGAAATGACAAGCAGTTGAGATCGATATCACCTCCGTCGCGGATTATATCCCCCAACAACTCTTCTTTTTCTAAGTCTCTGTCCATAGTTTCTGCAAATATTACAACGTGGCAATATACAACCATGAGAGATGGATTAGTGGCAAACATAGACTTAATCACAACATTTTCTATATACATCAATCCATCCATCTATACATACATACATACATACATGGACAAAAAAATTCTATGAACAAAAAAAAATTCATCATATCAACATTTTCTATATATATACATCCATCCATCCATCGATCTTGAGAAGAGTAGAATATATGCCACAACATTCCTAAAGTTTGCCACAACTTTGCCATATAATTAAGGTCAAAAGCTCTAAATTTCATAACTTTGCCACAACAAAAAGTTCTTCAATGAACATCAAAATGAACTCTAAATAAACTCTAAAGACAAAATGATCATCCATCCATCTAAACATATCTATCTATCCATCTAACATCCCATACATATTTGATGCAACAAACATAGCATGGCATGGCAGAAACATAGCAAAGACAAAATGAACTCTAATGCAAAAAAAATGTTCTTTGATTTGCAAAAAGGAGCTATATTGTCCCCAATTCTTTTGACAGTACCCACGGCGTCGGGGGTGATGGCGAGGCAACGGCGTCGGGGGCGGCGACGAGGCGACGGCGTCGGGGGCGGCGACGAGGCGACGGCGTCGGGGGCGACGGCGAGGCGTCGGGAGGAGGACGGCGTCGGGGGCGACGGCGAGGCGACGGCGTCGGGCAGGGCTTGGGGACGGCGTTAGGGGTGGCGACGAGGCGACGGCGTCGGGGGCGACGGCGAGGCGTCGGGAGAAGGACGGCGTCGGGGGCAACGGCGAGGCGACGGCGTCGGGCAGGGCTCGGGGACGGCGTCGGGGGCGGCGACGAGGAGCAGGTTCGGGGAGGAGGGCGAGGAGGTCCGGCGACGAGGTCGGCGGGAAGGTCCGGCGACGAGGAGCGGGCTCGAGGATGGCTCGGAGGCGACGGTGAGCTCGGGCAGCCTGGCGGCGTCGAGGTGGTCGCCGGCGTCGTCGGGGGAACTACAGATGTGTTTTGGCAAATTTTCCCAACTCCCGCTTATATACAGAGACCTTTAGTCCCGGTTGGTGGCTCCAACCGGGACTAATGCCCCCCTTTAGTCCCGGTTGGTGCCAACAACCGGGACTAAAGGTCAATTTCCAGCAGCCCAAAGGGCGGGAAGCAGAGACCTTTAGTCCCGGTTGGTGGCACCAACTCGGACTAAAGGGGGGCATTAGTCCCGGTTGGTGGCACCTGTCGTGGGAACGAACCTGACAGTAGAGGTTAGGGGTACGTAAGGAGAGGGCAGAGTCCTAGCTACGGCGAGATTGTACACACGGATGTATGAGTTCAGGCCCCTCTCGTGGAGGTAACAGCCCTACGTCTCAGGTGCTCACGAGCTTTTCTGTCGTGTGGAATGTGAGAGTTACAGGGTGCGACCCTTGTGCTAGAGGGGAGGGGCGGCTTATATAGAGTGCGCTGCCCCTCATAATGTCCGGCATCTAAGGGTCAGATCGTGGCTATAAAGATGAACGTTACTGGTAACGTATGTAATAAATGCTACTTATGATCTAGACAAATGCCTGCCCGTTGGCCTCCCTGGGGTGGCTTCTGATGTTCTGTGGTCGACTGTCTTCTAGTTCTTGCCGAGTGAAATGTAGCCGTCGAGTGGATGAAGAAACCTCCGAGTGGATGTTGTCGAGTGACTTGTACGTCTTGGTGATTTCAGTCGGAGACTTCCTTGTAGTCCTTAAGTTTGATAGGGTAGTGTCCTTAGGTAAGGTATGTAGGTCAGGCCTACGACCCTACCCTAGGTACATAACCCCATCATTAGCCCCCGAATGGATCGGGGTTCGAGTGAAAAATGAATCGACGCGGGTTCTGATAAGACACAAAAATTCCGAGTAAATTTTAGGGCTTCACTGAAATCCGCGTCGATTGGAATCTTTGTCAGTCATCCTGATCGATTCTGTCTTGAAATGTATCCAAGTGAATTTCAGCGCGAAATCCGGTCCGAGTGGCCAGCAGGGTCCTCTGATGCGACGGGTCGCTTCGTCAGGCCCGGATTTCACGGGATTCGAAAATTGGGTAAGCGCGCGCCACGCGACGATGACGCAACGACTGAGGCAAGTGGGAGCATGACGCCTCGATTTTCGCGCCGCCATTTCCGCCACGTACCGCTCTTCCTCTGAAATCGGGATACCCAGAGATCTGGCGGGTCCACAGGTCAGTGACCCACTCGGGCGAATATAAGAGGCGACGGCACCGGGGCCGGTACAGTGTTTCTCCCCCAAATCTTCACTTCTCCTCCGCCTCCCCTGCTCCACGCGCGCCGCTCGACTCCGCCTCGACGACCGCCGCCGCGATGACGAAGAGCAAGACGGAGAAGCTTGAGCACACCAAGAAGGGAGGGGCCAAGGCGAAGAAGCCGTCGGGCGCCCGATTTACAGCGCCGCCGGGGTGGATCCAAGGAGATTTTCTCCCATCGACCATGAAGGCGGAGGACGTCCAGAACCTTGTCGACGATGGGCTGGTTGCTGCAGGGTCATGGAGGCTGTCGGAGGGGGAGCCTGAGCCGGAGCCGCGCGACGGCGAGCGAGTCCTCCTCCTCACCCACGTCGAGCGAGGTTTTTCTATGCCTCCCCATCCATTCATCCGCGGTTTCTTGAACTTTTTCGGAGCGCAACTCCACCACTTTCCTCCAAATGCCATCTCGTACCTAGCTGCGTTCATCACCATGTGCGAATGTTTCCTGGGTTGTCCTCCTCATTGGGGCTTATTCAAGCACATATTCACCATTCGGTCCCAATGTGTCAAAAAAGCCAATCCTAGTGATAGTAAGACCAATGTCATCCAGTTATGCGGTGGTCTGGGGCTTCAGAAGAGGGGTAGGAGTTCGTTTCCGTCAATGACTTTTCCTGATTCTGTTCGGGGCTGGCAGTCGACATGGTTTTACTGCAAATATGTTGCATCCCCCAATATGTCGACTGGTCTTCCCCCTTTCACTTTGGATCGACCTACTACTCCCAGAACACTGAGTGTGGCTAAGGGAGAGAAAGTCCAGGTTGGGATTCTAGTGAATGCAGTAGTAGATCTGGTCCGTGGCGGAGTGACTGGTATGGATCTCTTAGAGACGTTTCTCAGTCGACGAATCCAGCCTCTTCAAGCCAGGGATCACACTATGTGGCATTATTCGGGCCCCGAGGATTCCACTCGGTCCCATCCAGAGGAAGTTTCCGACGAGACCGTTGCTCAGTGGCTCAGGAGCATCACCGGAGCCTATGATAATCCTCTGGAAGCCAAGCGAATCTTGCCCTTCTCTGCTTTGAACCCACCGACGAACCTGGTGAGTTATATCTTTGTCGAGTGCTTTCATATTTTGTCGAGTGACTGCGTCCTCAGTCGACTGACTTCACAGTTTGTATCTTGCAGGAATTTACGAACATGTACTCGCCCGTGCCAAATGGGGAGCAGCCTGAGGACGGACAAGAGAGCGCAGGCGACAACGCAGACATCGACTACGCCGACGACAGTGAGGGCAGCGACGACGACCTGGAAGAGATTGAGGAAGGCGAAGTAGAGGCCGAGGCTCCTTCGCGTGTTGAGCGTCGAAGCAAGCTGCGTGAAGACCCGGAGGCCGCCCCAAGCAAGACTTTGATGTCGAGCACCCGAAACCCGAAGCGCGACCGTGCCGCGACATCAGGGTCGACTGAAAAAGCTGCGAAACAGCCCAAGCCGGACGCGCCAAAGCCTCGGAAGGCCCTGCCTCGTATCAAGATCGCTGTGCCTGTCGCCTCAACGTGAGTGTTTATTTTCTTTTCCTGCTGTTGTGAACCTTCATGTCTTTGTTGACCGAGTGAAATTTATTCGCCAGAGCTGCTACCTCAGTGACGTCGCCTCTGCGGGATGAGGGGGATCACATGGAAGTGGACACTCCTGACGCGGCCACTTCTCAAAGAGGTATAATAAATCTTCACTGTAGACTGATTTTCTGAAGGTAATTTGTCGAATGAACCATCTGACGTTGTCGATTGATAGTTGAAGACATCATCCATTTGGAAGACGATGAGGAACCGCAACAGGGTACTGAGGGTGAAGTTGTGGCCTCAGACACTCCACGCGTACGCACTCGGAGAACATCATCAGCCCAAGCACCACGTGGGTCGACTGCTGCGTCCTCTCAAGAGCTTGGTGATTCTTCCCGAGCCAGAACTGATCTTGTGGTTCCGCTGTCGAGTGCCCCACCAACGACTTCGACTCTTGTGACCTCAGTGCCGATTGGGCAGCCTCAAGCACTTCTCGTGACTTCAACTACAGTACCGACTCATCTGGCGCCTGCATACCCTCTGTACCACGTTCCAGAAGACCAAACTGGAGCTGCCAAAGAGGCCATGATCCAGGCTGGGCAAATGATGTTGCAAACGAAGGAGGCGTACCAAGCCAGCAAGTTAGCCTATGATGCCAGTTCAGCGCTTCAAGCCAATGTCCGAGTAAGTTCGATTGTAAGTTCATTTCCGATTGAATTCCTGTCCATCTTGCTTTTACACCCACTGGGTGTTTTCTTCAGATGCATACTTGCTTGCTTTTTCCTCGAGTAGATCAGGTCTTATTCGACTGGTTTTTTGGTCCAGTGGGGGCACGCTGAGTGCACCCACTGGGTGTAGTCCCCGAGACCGCTGTCGAATGACGGAGACGTCGGCAGGGGTCTTAAATTTGTGTTGATAGTTGCTTCTCACTCAACAGGACGGACCTGGTCGAGTGGTTATAGGTCCAGTGGGGGCACGCTAAGTGCACCCACTGGGTGTAGTCCCCGAGACCGCTGTCGAGTGCTTGCATCGGCGGGGGTCTGATAGAGACAATGTTTGCTTGATTGTTTTTTTTTGTACTCGGACAGGGCAGACCTGGTCGAGTGGTTTCTTGTCCAGTGGGGGCACGCTGAGTGCACCCACTGGGTGTAGTCCCCGAGACTATTGTCGGTCATTTACGATGGGCAGTAGTCTTAAGAACTATTCTACAGGTTTCATGGACATCATTTCCATCAACCATGATATGATGCTTTGCAGGGGTGTGGGGTGGGGCGACGGGCCACCGTCCAGTCGACTAGACACGTTCTTTTCCACTCGGGGGTGAAAAAACATTATCGTCGACTGAACTACATCTTTGCTGATTTCAGAAAGCCTGTGGGCTCGGGACCAAGTATGTCGAGCTGGAGAAGGAAAAGAATCGACTTCTGCTGGATCTGGAGCTGACGAATAACAACCTGGACCGTGCACAGACTGAACTGAAGACCTTGGAAGGTAAGCTTTGTCGATCAATTGCATTATTACTTTCATCTTCCATCCTTTGAACCGAGTGAATCCACTCGAACAGACGTACGTGATGAGAACCGCCGACTCCAAGCGCGACTCAACAATGCTATTTCTTTAGATACCATGAAGAAGGCGCTTGAAGACAAGGACAAGGCACTCGCCGACGCTCAGAAGGTGGCGAGGGAGAAAACTGAAGCTGCCGAGAAGAAACTTGCCGCGGCCAGCAAATTGGAAGAAGAGAATACCAAACTCAAGCAGGAACGGGCCGATTGGATCAAAAAGCTCGAACTGCAGACCAAGAGAAGGAGCGCTCTGGAGCAACACCTAGGAGACTTTGCAAAGAAGATGCTCAGCATGCTTGAAGGTAACTTTCTTCTGTCGTGTGAATTTCTTTGATTTCTTCAGAATGGCAATGTGATCATCTTTTCGCTTTCTCTTCGCGCAGAATTCTGTCAAGATTTTGAGAAGGAAACTAAAGAGATCGAGCCAAATCTGGATCCCACCAAGTCACCTGTCGGGGACGCCGTGGCCATGGACATGTTTCGACTTGAAGCTCGTCTCAGGAATGTCCAAGGTTATGTCACTCGACTGAGGGCTGCGTTGGAGAAGGTCGACAAGGAATTGTGGCCTGAAGACTCCATGCAGACTGACCTCGAGTCAATGATGACCCGCCTCAATGAGATCCCTGGTCGAGTGCAGGCATGGAAGAAATCCGCCGCTCGCTGCGGTGCTGATGTGGCACTTTCACTCGTCCGGGTTCATTGCAAGGAGGCCAGGGAGGACAAATTGAAGGCTCTTCGAGTGATCAACACAAAGAAACTCCAATTTGAAGACTTCATGGAAACCTTCATCGAAGCAGCCACTCGGATCGCCGATGGAATTGACTTGGACACCTTCGTCGAGCCCTCGAGCCCCACTAGTGCTTGAAAAAATACTTTGCTTGCAGCTAAAAACTTTATTTGCCTCGGTATGCCGAGTGATGGTGTAACCGATTTAAACTTCATTCGGGCCTTGGGCCTGAGTACTTTCCTTTGCGCGAATAACTTTTAACTGCGCTAGAGATTCTGGATTTATCCGCATTTTGCTTTCTGATCTCTTGCTTGGTTAAATTGACTCGTTACTCGGAAGTATTTTGGACTTAGGCGAAAACTGGTTCGCGGCTAAGCCTCCGAGTGTGAGGATTGCTCTTCACTCGGAGAAGTTTTGAACTTAGACGAAGACTGGTTCGCAGCTAAGTTTCCGAGTGAATGGAATGCGATCCACTCGGAAGGGTTTTTAACTTAGGCGAAAGCTGGTTCGCAGCTAAGCCCCCGAGTGAGAGGATCGCTCGTCACTCGGAGAAGTTTTGAACTTAGACGAAGACTGGTTCGCAGCTAAGTTTCCGAGTGAATGGAATGCGATCCACTCGGAAGGGTTTTTAACTTAGGCGAAAGCTGGTTCGCAGCTAAGCCCCCGAGTGAGAGGATCGCTCGTCACTCGGAGAAGTTTCGAACTTAGACGAAGACTGGTTCGCAGCTAAGTTTCCGAGTGAATGGAATGCGATCCACTCGGAAGGGTTTTTAACTTAGGTGAAAGCTGGTTCGCAGCTAAGCCCCCGAGTGAGAGGATCGCTCGTCACTCGGAGAAGTTTCGAACTTAGACGAAGACTGGTTCGTAGCTAAGTCTCCGAGTGAATGGAATATTATCCACTCGGAAGGGTTTTTAACTTAGGCGAAAACTGGTTCGTAGCTAAGCCCCCAAGTGTGAAAATTGCTCTTCACTCGGAGAAGTTTTGAACTTAGGCGAAGACTGGTTCGCAGCTAAGTTTCCGAGTGTACGGGATGCCATCCACTCGGAAGGGTTTTTTAACTTAGGCGAAAACTGGTTCGCAACTAAGCCCCCGAGTGAGAGGATTGCTCGTCACTCGGAGTAATTTTTGAACTTAGGCGAAGACTGGTTCGCAGCTAAGTTTCCGAGTGAATAGAATACTATACACTCGGAAGGGTTTTTTAACTTAGGCGAAAACTGGTTCGTAACTAAGCCCCCGAGTGAGAGGATTGCTCGTCACTCGAAGTAATTTTTTTGAATGCGTAATTGTACGATCGGAATCGACAATAGACTGCGGAAGTCATAGCTTAACAAACGACATTGTCTGGAGTACTCTTATTACATCAAAACAACTCAGTCATCAAGTATAAAAGTGTCGAAGCAAATCCGCGTTCCAGGCACGCGGCTCGTCGATATTCTTCTTGAGGTTGAAGAGGTGGTAGGCTCCATTGTTCAGCACCTTGGTGACGACGAATGGGCCTTCCCACGCTGGGGCCAACTTGTGAGGTCGCTGCTGATCCACTCGAAGCACCAGATCACCTTCGTGGAACGACTAACTCTTGACATGCCTCGCATGGAAGCGGCGAAGATCTTGTTGATATACAGTCGACCGAATCAGAGCCATCTCGCGTTCTTCCTCTAGGAGATCCACCCCGTCTTGTCGTGCTTGTTCAGCTTCATCCTCGGAGTAAAGGTCCACTCGGGGAGAATTGTGAAGGACGTCGCTTGGCAAAACGGCTTCAGCTCCATACACCAAAAAGAAAGGAGTGCGTCCGGTCGATCGGTTAGGAGTCGTCCTCAAGCCCCACAGAACAGACGGCAATTCAGTGACCCAAGCTCCAGCTGCATGATCTAGATCTCGCATGAGTCGAGGCTTCAGCCCTTGAAGGATAAGGCCATTCGCTCGCTCAGCTTGACCATTGGTCTGGGGGTGCGCAACGGATGCATAATCCACCCGAGTGCCTTGAGAGGAGCAAAAGTGTCTGAACTCTTCCGAGTCGAAGTTGGAGCCATTGTCTGTAATGATACTATGGGGGACTCCATACCGGAATGTTATCTCTTTTATGAATTTGATAGCAGTACGGGCGTTCAGCTTCTTTATGGGTTTAGCTTCAATCCATTTAGTGAACTTGTCGACTGCTACAAGCAAGTGAGTAAACCCACTCTGGCATGTTCGAAGGGGACCAACCATATCCAAACCCCATACTGCAAATGGCCAGACGAGTGGAATAGTCTTCAAGGCAGACGCAGGCTTGTGCGACAGGTTCGAATAGAACTGGCATCCTTCACAGTGATCAACAATCTCTTTAGCCATCTCATTGGCGCGCGGCCAGAAGAAACCAGCTCGGTATGCTTTGGCAACAATTTTCCTAGAGGACGCATGATGACCACAAGTTCCCGAGTGAATCTCCTCCAAAATCAGTTGACCTTCTTTAGGAGAAATACACCGCTGAATCACGCCAGTTACGCTTTCTCTGTAGAGTTGTCCATCCATAACAGTAAAGGCCTTGGATCTGCGGACTATCTGTCGAGCTTCATCTTCATCATCTGGGAGTTCTCGCCTCAGAATGTATGCAATATAAGGTACTATCCAATCGGGTGTGATCACCAGAATCTCCATGACCAGATCTATGACCGCTGGTATATCGACTTCAGTCGGATCAGAGGCGCTCTTTGCTTGCGGGGGCTCTTCAGTGAAGGGGTCTTCCTGTACCGAAGGAGAATGTAGGTGCTCGAGAAACACGTTGCTAGGGACAGGCTTCCGAGTGGATCCAATCTTTGCTAGCTCATCAGCTGCCTGATTTTTCACTCGGGGAACATGATGGAGTTCCAAACCTTCAAACTTCTTCTCAAGCTTCCTTACTGCGTTGCAGTATCCAGTCATAGCAGGGTTCCTGACATCCCACTCTTTCATCACTTGATTGACCACCAAATCAGAGTCACCGTAAACCATCAGGCGCCGGACGCCGAGTGAGATGGCCATACGCAACCCGTACAGGAGTGCTTCATATTCAGCTTCATTATTGGAAGAATCAAAGTGAATCTGCAGGACATAACTGAGTTTGTCGCCTTTTGGGGACACCAATACTACACCAGCACCAGATCCATTCAGCATCTTAGAGCCGTCAAAAAACATGGTCCAGTGTGCCGAGTGAATTTGGATCGGCTGCTGCTGTTCAATCCACTCGGCCAAGAAATCAGCGAGAGCTTGAGACTTGATTGCCTTTTTTGCTTCAAACTTGATGTCAAAATAAAGGAGCTCAATAGCCCATTTAGCCACTCGACCAGTCGCGTCTCAGTTGTTGAGAATCTCAGACAACGGAGCATCACTGACGACTGAAATTGAGTGATCCTGGAAGTAGTGTGCCACCTTCTTCGCTGACAGATATATACCATATACGAGTTTCTGGTAATGTGGATACCTTTGCTTTGAAGGAGTCAACACTTCAGAAATGTAATAAACAGGACGCTGGACCTTGTAAGCTTTGCCTTCCTCTTCCCGCTCGACAGTGAGAACTGTACTGACGACCTGATTAGTGGCCGCAATGTACAAGAGCAAGGGCTCTTTGCTGTGCGGAGCAGCAAGCACCAGCTGGGTGGAAAGCAGGGCTTTGAGCTCAACAAACATTGCTTCAGCTTCTGGAGTCCACTCGAATGTATCAGATTTCTTCATCAATCGGTATAAAGGCAATGCCTTCTCACCGAGACGAGAAATAAACCGACTCAACGCTGCTAGGCAACCTGTGAGCTTCTGGACATCGTGCACACGCTCAAGGCTTTTCATTCGGGTGATGGCACTGATCTTTTCAGGATTGACGTCGATTCCTCGTTCGGAAACGAGAAAACCGAGTAACTTGCCACCAGGAACACCGAAAGTGCACTTAGTTGGATTTAACTTGATATCATACCTCCTCAGGTTGGTGAATGTTTTGGCCAGGTCAGACAACAGGTCGGAACCTTTGCGAGACTTGACGACAATATCATCCATGTACGCTTCGACGTTCCGAGGGATCTGATCAAGCAAACATTTTTGGATCATGTGCATGAAAGTAGCGCCAGCATTTTTCAAACCAAAAGGCATGGTGATGTAACAAAAACACCCGAAAGGGGTGATGAAGGCTGTCTTTATTTCATCTGGACCAAACAGACGGATCTGATGGTAGCCAGAGTAAGCATCAAGAAAAGATAAACGCTCGCACCCCGCAGTTGAGTCGACAATCTGATCAATGCGGGGGAGCGGAAAATGGTCTTTCGGGCAGACCCGATTGATATGCTTGAAGTCAATACACATGCGGAGTGACTTGTCCTTCTTAGGGACCATGACGACGTTCGATAACCACTCGGAGTGGTAAATCTCACGTATAAACTTAGCCGCCAAGAGACGAGCCACTTCCTCGCCGATTGCTTTCCGCTTCTCTGCTGCCGACCGTCGCAAGTGCTCCTTCACAGGCTTAGCCTTCGGGTCGACTCTCAGTCTGTGCTCAGCCAGTTCCCTGGGTACACCCGGCATGTCAGCAGGCTTCCATGCGAAGATGTCCCAGTTCTCACGGAGGAACTGGATGAGCTCGGCTTCCTATTTGTTGTCGAGTGTCGTTGAGATGTTGGTCGGGGCAGCACTAGGATCTGTCGGGTGAATGTGCACTTGTTTCACTTCGCCTGCCGACTGGAAAGCTGACTCGGAGGCAGGCTTCTTGGCACGCAGCAGGTCGGCAGGATCAGCACTCTTCTTGTACTCTTCCAATTCGACCACAGCCATCTGATGATCGGCGATTTTGGAGCCCTGCTGAAGGCACTCCTCAGCCCTCTGTCGATTGCCAGTGACTGTTATCACACCCTTGGGCCCGGGCATCTTCAGCTTGAGATACACGTAACATGGACGAGCCATGAAACGAGCATAAGCCGGACGACCAAGGATGGCATGATACGCGCTCTGAAAGTCTAGAACTTCAAAAGTCAATTTCTCTTTTCTAAAATTCTTGTCCGTGCCGAATACCACATCCAATGCTATCTGGCCGAGTGACTTGGCCTTCTTCCCAGGGATGACTCCGTAGAACTGCATGTTGCTTTCGCTGAGTCGGGACATTGGAATGCCCATCCCCTTTAGGGTATCCGCATACAAAATGTTCAGACCACTCCCTCCATCCATCAAAACTTTGCGGAGTCGAGTGCCTCCCACAACCGGGTCCACCACCAGCACTTGCCGACCAGGGGTGGCGATATGAGCTGGGTGATCTGACTGGTCGAATGTGATGGCAGTCTGAGACCACTTGAGGTACGTGGGGGTAGCAGGAACAGCCATGTTGACTTCTCTGTTGATGACTTTCAGTCGACTCTTGCTTTCCACATCAGCAAAAATCAATAGAGTGGCATTGACTTCAGGGAACTCTTCTTTGTCTTCCTCATCCTCCTTTTCAGGATCTTTCTCACTCGACTGACTTTCCTTGAACTGCTGGATCAGCAAACGGCACTGTCGAGTGGTATGCTTCGGCAATATCAAATTGCCCTCTTCATCTTTCTTCGTGTGGATTGCACACGGTAAATCCATAACATCTGTACCCGACTGATTCTTTGACTTCTTGGGTGTAAACTTAGCTTTAGATTTTCCTTTGTTTTTGCCTTGTGTCGCTAAAGCAGCCGCTTCTGCCTGAGCGGGAGCATCAGCTTTGCGCTTCTGCTTCTGACTGGAATTGCCACCACCGGTGTCGTTGTCGACTACTTTTCCTTTGCCGCTACGGAGGCGGTCTTCTTCTTCGCCATTAGCGTATCGAGTGGCAATCTCCATCATTTTACTCAGGGAAATGTCACCTGTCCGCCCAAACTTCAAGTAAAGCTCTCGGTACTTCACACCGGCCTTGAAAGCACAAACAGCCTGATGCTCGGAAACATTTTCCACTGTGTGATGCAAAGTGGACCAACGCTGTATGTAATCTCTCAAAGACTCATTGGGCTTCTGAACACAATGCTGCAAATCAATCAAACCCGCAGGACGCTTGCAGGTACCCTCGAAGGTACTGATGAACACTCGGGCAAGATCCTCCCAGCAATAGATGCTAGAAGGAGCCAAGCGATTCAACCACGCCCGGGCCGAACCATCCAACATCAAGGACAAATGCTTCATGGCTACGTTGTCATTTCCTCCACCAATCTGCACAGCCACTCGGTAATCATCCAACCACGTTTCAGGCTTCGACTCGCCGGAGAACTTGCTTATTCCAGCCGCCAACCTGAAGTTGGGGGGAATCTCCGCAGAGCGAATGGCTCTGTTGAAACACTCGGGACCAGAAACAATGGTACCACTTCCACTCGGATAGTCTCTGTCATTTCCATCTCTGTGGGCTCTGCCTCTGTCGATCCGCCTTTGGGCAAGGACATTCCTTGCATCGAACCCAGGATTCCGCTCATCGCCGAGCGGGCGCCTATCGTCATAGTGTCAGGGCACATGCGATCCACTCCGCGGAGGAGTAAGCACTCGACGATGGTCATCACGGTGATAACGAGGGGCAAAATTGTCTCGCCCCTGATCTTGGTACTGATCTTCACGGTAACCTCCTCCTCTGTGACGCAGAGGTGACCCCGGGCTGTGCGCCGACTGAACTGTGTCTGCCCTGGGGGAGTTACTATGCAACCTGTTGCGCGACTGAGAAACAGCCGAATTCTGCTGCTGCGCTGCATCTACCAACGCTCGGATTTGCTGCAAACCCCTCCTAGCCTCCGAACGGGACGGCTGAATGGAATCTGCTATCTTCGCAGCCGCTGCAACGTTCAGAATTGGAGTACGGAACACCTTGACATTGTTATGAGAACCAGTCGGAAACAGCTGTCGCTGACGTCGACTGGAAACGGGTGGACGCTGGCGGGCACACTCGCCGAGTGCCTCCTGCATCTCTTTGAGTCGAAGACGAGTGGCCTCCATGGCCTGAGCCTCAGCAGTCGCACCGATGATAGGAGTATGGAGGATATCCTCATCTCGGCGATGCTGTTCATTCGACGGTCCTCCAGCTTCGCGTCTGTCGCGATTGAAGTCGGGCGGCGGACTCTGATGAGAGCCAGCCATGAGAACCTCCGCCGCAGGATCGCAGCTCTCGCACTCGGAGGGAACGTCAGATGGATCTGACGCCGAGTCGAACACGCCGTGAAGTGATTCGGCGGGCTCGATAGCCGCAATCTGCGGAGACGAAACTTGGCGAGCCGCCGCATGCCTAACCCAGCGCTGGAGCCGCGAACGACCAGATCGCTTGCGGCGACGACCAACGGGGAGGACTGACAGGTACGGAGTCGACGGTTGTAGAAGAAGAACACCGCAGGAGCTCGTAGAGAAGTGCGTCGCCCCGCGGATCGGGAGCGCCTCAACATCTAGAGGCGCTTCCTGGATCCATGTCGAGTCGTCGGCGATGAAGGTGAGCGCTCCGAGACGGATCTCGTGGCCCAGGAACAAATCACTGCCGGAAGACATGACGAAGGAGAAAAAATGCAACCTCGCCGGAAGTCGCTTAGACGCCTGCCCCACGGTGGGCGCCAACTGTCGTGGGAACGAACCTGACAGTAGAGGTTAGGGGTACGTAAGGAGAGGGCAGAGTCCTAGCTACGGCGAGATTGTACACACGGATGTATGAGTTCAGGCCCCTCTCGTGGAGGTAACAACCCTACGTCTCAGGTGCTCATGAGCTTTTCTGTCGTGTGGAATGTGAGAGTTACAGGGTGCGAACCCTTGTGCCAGAGGGGAGGGGCGGCTTATATAGAGTGCGCTGCCCCTCATAATGTCCGGCATCTAAGGGTCAGATCGTGGCTATAAAGATGAACGTTACTGGTAACGTGTGTAATAAATGCTACTTATGATCTAGACAAACGCCTGCCCGTTGGCCTCCCTGGGGTGGCTTCTGATCTTCTGTGGTCGACTGTCTTCTATTTCTTGCCGAGTGAAATGTAGCCGTCGAGTGGATGAAGAAACCTCCGAGTGGATGTTGTCGAGTGACTTGTACGTCTTGGTGATTTCAGTCGGAGACTTCCTTGTAGTCCTTAAGTTTGATAGGGCAGTGTCCTTAGGTAAGGTATGTAGGTCAGGCCTATGACCCTACCCTAGGTACATAACCCCATCAGCACCAACCGAGACTAAAGGGCTGTGCTTCCCGTACCAAAAGTTTAGTCCCACCTCGCTAGTCGAGAGGGGCTCGGAGTGGTTTATAAGCGCTGCTGCCGCTGCCCTCTCGAGCTCCTCTCTAATGCAGGCAGTACATGCCTATTTGACGCCCTGTTGGGCCTGCTAGCACTGCGGGCCTGCATCCTGGCCCATTTGTAGGGTTTCTAGTTGTATGCAGGCCGTCGTGCCTAGTAGGCGGGCCCTTTTTTGTATATATTATGATTTTTAATGTTATTTTTTGCATATGTTATTTTTAGTTATATAATTTTAGTTGCATAAATTTTATATAATTTTAGTTGCATAAGTTTTATTTTTTATTGATTCTTTTTAGTTGATTCCTTTTGCTATTAGAGTTTTATAAAAGCTTTTTAGTTTCTATTAAAGCTTGTAACAAAATATACTTTATGAAAACTCATTTTACTATTAAAGTTTTTAACAAATAAATACTTTGATAATTTTAGTTAATATTATTTTTATTCTTTTTGATAATGAAGAATATTATATTTAATTCATTCTCTTTAGTTCATTCTTTGTGCTATTACAGTTTTATAAAAGACTTTTTCTGCATCTTTTTAAACATATTTTAACTCAACACTTTTTTCTGCATTCAATATGCACCATTCAAAGCCACATCATCACTTTTCAACGCTTTTCTGACTTCATTTGCTATTTTTCATGCATTTCATGATTTATTTTGAGCTAAGATGACCCTGAAATTGAAAAGCACTGCAAATGAACTCTGAAATGGTTGAAAATTGACATGGTATCATAATTTCACCCACGTAGCATGTGCTAAAAAGTTGTGATGGTTACGGAAAAAACTGGATGCACTTCGTGTACAAACTGGACAATCTCCTTCGAAGTATGAGGGTTTCGGATGAAAACTAGTCTATTACAAAGGGATTTCATATTTTTAAACATATTTTACTCAAGACTTTTTCTGCATTCAATATGCACCAGTCAAAACCACATCATCACTTTTCAACCCTTTTCTGACTTCATTTGCTATTTTTCATGCATTTCATGATTTATTTTGAGCTAAGATGACCCTGAAATTGAAAAGCACTGCAAATGAACTCTGAAATGGTTGAAAATTGGCATGGTATCATAATTTCACCCACGTAGCATGTGCTAAAAAGTTGAGAGGGTTACGGGAAAAACTGGATGCACTTCGTGTACAAACTGGACAATCTCCTTCGAAGTATCAGGGTTTCGCACGAAAACTCGTCTATTACAAAGGGATTTCATATTTTTAAACATATTTTACTCAAGACTTTTTCTGCATTCAATATGCACCATTCAAAACCACATCATCACTTTTCAACCCTTTTCTGACTTCATTTGCTATTTTTCATGCATTTCATGATTTATTTTGAGCTAAGATGACCCTGAAATTGAAAAGCACTGCAAATGAACTCTGAAATGGTTGAAAATTGGCATGGTATCATAATTTCACCCACATAGCATGTGCTAAAAAGTTGAGAGGGTTACGGGAAAAACTGGATGCACTTCGTGTACAAACTGGACAATCTCCTTCGAAGTATCAGGGTTTCGGACGAAAACTCGTCTATTACAAAGGGATTTCATATTTTTTAAACATTTTTTAACTCAAGAATTTTTCTGCATTCAATATGCACCATTCAAAACCCATCATCAGTTTTCAACCCTTTTCTGACTTCATTTGCTATTTTTCATGCATTTCATGCTTTATTTTGAGCTAAGATGACCCTGAAATTGAAAAGCACTGCAAATGAACTCTGAAATGGTTGAAAATTGGCATGGTATCATAATTTCACCCACGTAGCATGTGCTAAAAAGTTGAGAGGCTTACGAGAAAAACTGGATGCACTTCGTGTACAAACTGGACAATCTCCTTCGAAGTATCTGGGTTTCGGACGAAAACTCGTCTATTACAAAGGGATTTCATTTTTTTAAACATATTTTAACTCAAGACTTTTTCTGCATTCAATATGAACCATTCAAAGCCACATCATCACTTTTCAACCCTTTTCTGACTTCATTTGCTATTTTTCATGCATTTCATGATTTTTTTTGAGCTAAGATGACCCTGAAATTGAAAAGCACTGCAAATGAACTCTGAAATGGTTGAAAATTGGCATGGTATCATAATTTCACCCACATAGCATGTGCTAAAAAGTTGAGAGGGTTACGGGAAAAACTGGATGCACTTCGTGTACAAACTAGACAATCTCCTTCGAAGTATCAGGGTTTCGGACGAAAACTCGTTTATTACAAAGGAATTTCATTTTTTTAATCATATTTAACTCAAGAATTTTTCTGCATTCAATATGCACCATTCAAAGCCACATCATCACTTTTCAACCCTTTTCTGACTTCATTTGCTATTTTTCATGCATTTCATGATTTATTTTGAGCTAAGATGACCCTGAAATTGAAAAGGACTGCAAATAAACTCTGAAATGGTTGAAAATTGGGATGGTATCATAATTTCACCCACGTAGCATGTGCTAAAAAGTTGAGAGGGTTACGAGAAAAACTGGATGCACTTCGTGTACAAACTGGACAATCTCCTTCGAAGTATCAGGGTTTCGGACGAAAACTCGTCTATTACAAAGGGATTTCATTTTTTTAAACATATTTTAACTCAAGACTTTTTCTGCATTCAATATGCACCATTCAAAGCCACATCATCACATTTTAACCCTTTTCTCACTTCATTTGCTATTTTTCATGCATTTCATGATTTATTTTGAGCTAAGATGACCGTGAAATTGAAAAGCACTGCAAATGAACTCTGAAATGGTTGAAAATTGGAATGGTATCATAATTTCACCCACATAGCATGTGCTAAAAAGTTGAGAGGGTTACGGGAAAAACTGGATGCACTTCGTGTACAAACTGGACAATCTCCTTCGAAGTATCAGGGTTTCGGACGAAAACTCGTCTATTACAAGGGGATTTCATATTTTTTAAACATTTTTTAACTCAAGACTTTTTCTGCATTCAATATGCACCATTCAAAACCCATCATCAGTTTTCAACCCTTTTCTGACTTCATTTGCTATTTTTCATGCATTTCATGCTTTATTTTGAGCTAAGATGACCCTGAAATTGAAAAGCACTGCAAATGAACTCTGAAATGGTTGAAAATTGGCATGGTCTCATAATTTCACCCACGTAGCATGTGCTAAAAAGTTTAGAGGGTTACGAGAAAAACTGGATGCACTTCGTGTACAAACTGGACAATCTCCTTCGAAGTATCAGGGTTTCGGACGAAAACTCATCTATTACAAAGGGATTTCATATTTTTAAACATATTTTAACTCAAGACTTTTTCTGCATTCAATATGCACCATTCAAAGCGACATCATCACTTTTCAACCCTTTTCTGACTTCATTTGCTATGTTTCATGCATTTCATGATTTTTTTGAGCTAAGATGACCCTGAAATTGAAAAGCACTGCAAATGAACTCTGAAATGGTTGAAAATTGGAATGGTATCATAATTTCACCCACATAGGATGTGCTAAAAAGTTGAGAGGGTTACGGGAAAAACTGGATGCACTTTGTGTACAAACTGGACAATCGCCTTCGAAGTATCAGGGTTTCGGACGAAATCTCGTCTATTACAAAGGGATTTCATTTTTTTAAACATATTTTAACTCAAGACTTTTTCTGCATTCAATATGCACCATTCAAAGCCACATCATCACTTTTCAACCCTTTTCTGACTTCATTTGCTATTTTTCATGCATTTCATGATTTATTTTGAGCTAAGATGACCCTGTAATTGAAAAGCACTGCAAATGAACTCTGAAATGGTTGAAAATTGGCATGGTATCATAATTTCACCCACGTAGCATGTGCTAAAAAGTTGAGAGGGTTACGGGAAAAACTGGATGCACTTCGTGTACAAACTGGACAATCTCCTTCGAAGTATCAGGGTTTCGCACGAAAACTCGTCTATTACAAAGGGATTTCATATTTTTAAACATATTTTACTCAAGACTTTTTCTGCATTCAATATGCACCATTCAAAACCACATCATCACTTTTCAACCCTTTTCTGACTTCATTTGCTATTTTTCATGCATTTCATGATTTATTTTGAGCTAAGATGACCTTGAAATTGAAAAGCACTGCAAATGAACTGTGAAATGGTTGAAAATTGGCATGGTATCATAATTTCACCCACGTAGCATGTGCTAAAAAGTTGTGAGGGTTACGGGAAAAACTGGATGCACTTCGTGTACAAACTGGACAATCTCCTTCGAAGTATCAGGGTTTCGGACGAAAACTAGTCTATTACAAAGGGATTTCATGTTTTTAAACATATTTTACTCAAGACTTTTTCTGCATTCAATATGCATCATAACCATAACCATGGACCTATATAATAACAAACAACAATAAAAGTAAGAAATTTATACAAGTATCTATGTAAATCATACAAATAAGAACTTTTTTCTTTTAAAAAGAAGATAAGAACAAGAGGCTCACCACGGTGGTGCCGGCGACGAGATCGGCGCGGGCGATCGACGACGGTGAGGACGGGGATGGGACGTGACGGACCGCCAAACCTAGACAAATCTTGAGAAAAATGGAGCTTGGAGGTCGAGCTTGGAGAGGAGAAAGCTTAAGCATGGCTCTGGCATTTCATCGAACACCTCGTGTGCATAGGAGGTGAGAGCAGAGCAGCACACAACTCACACGCGCCGGCCGGCCAAAAAAACAGAGTGAGCGGGCAGGGGCAAGCATATATATAGGCATATCTTTAGTCCCGGTTCCAGCCACCAACCGGGACTAAAGGGGCTGGGCCAGGAGCGAGCCCTTTAGTCCCGGTTCGTGTCTGGAACCGGGACTAAAGGGGTCAGACGAACCGGGACTGGTTCCTGCGGAGGCCCGGCCAGCGTCCTGGCCTCATGAACCGGGACTGATGCACCCATTAGTCCCGGTTCGTAACAAGACCGGGACTAATGCAATATTCTAGCCCGTTTCAAAGCCCTGTTTTCTACTAGTGCAACCTCAACTTTGGCAAGCACATGCAGTCACACCTTCCCATCAGACAGTATTCTCCCATCTCTACTCCATGTCTTATGTCCATATATGCACAATACCAAATGTTTACTAACTCTACATCGCTCCAGCAGCTTACCGTTGCAGTACCATTGACAATAATAACGTACTTCTAGATCCTGGGCAACAATCCAGAGGTCAACAGAAACATTGTGCTCCTACCGTCACGTCGGCGCCCACATATAGTTGTACCTTCGAAATGACCAGCTTCCATTTTGTAGACACTGAACAATTCTTTGCTAATAATAACAAGAAAATGATGCAGGTGCATACATAGGCAGAATGTTTCCTGATAATGCCGTCGAGGGTGACCTCACGGAAATCAATGACCATATAATAAATGCCACCCAACATCCCAATGATCCGCTAACAAATGCACAAAATGGTGCTGACGAGAAGAGGCATGAGTCCAGTGCTCAATGTAGGACTCGAGAGCGAGCTTGCAAGGGAAGTATGGCGTCGAAGAAGCGCCAAGAGAAAACCCGCAAGCGAAAAGCAGGTATGCAAAACAAACCACATGGTGAAAGGAACGCTCTGCTAGATCGTCGTAATGCAAGCTTTGCAGCTAGGGTGAAGTCCCCACCCGTGGGGTCCATCGTAAACACGGGAACAAGCTCAACAGGACCAGTTAGCCGAATTGATTCACACGGTGCCGCAACCTCATCTAGCAGGCTAGAGTACACAGTCAGGTAACACTCCATCTTTACTCTCCTTGTGTCCATTCAAACTTAACCCTCAATTATTGGTTTGGCAATGGTGCAGACGACATGGAGGCGTACCTTACCCGTCTCATGGATGAGAATGCCAATCCTGACAACCTCTTTGACGATGAATATTATTTGTTTGCTGGTGAAGGTATCTCTACCCGCTTGCACAATATCCACACTTACCCCTTAAGATGCGCATCCCGAGGTATCACACTATTTTGAAACATTGCCTACAGGGTCGAGCGCTGATGACATGGAGTGGGACGATCCAACAGACTCAAGTGACAATGTCTGTATCGACATTGATCCTTTCGATTATGTCTACTCAAACCTCCCAGAGAGCACACACATCCTAAGGCATGCCGCGAACTGCGATCACTGCAAGGCCAAGAAGTTTGAGTCCGAGACACCGGGATTCTGCTGTCGCAATGGGCGGATCGAGCTGAAGGAAGCGGAGCCCATCCCGGAGCTAATGAGGCTTTGGTCCAGCTCAAATGCGGACTCTAGGCATTTTTGGGAGAACATAAGGTTCTTCAACAAACACTTATCCTTCACAAACCTTGGGGTCAGCCTCGATGAAAACTACACAAACATGAGTCCGGGGTGTACATGTTCCGGGCGCACGACACCATCTACCACAACGTTCATTCCTTCGGGCCAAGCTCCCATCCAGAACATCTCCAGTTGTACTTCTACGACGACGACCCTGACCTAACCCATCGCAAGGCTGCCACCAAGCAATTGGACCAGAATGTCGTCAAGAAGTTAGTGGACATACTGAGGGGAAACCCGTACTCCCAGCAGTTTAGGAGTTTGGGTGCACACAAGGACAACCTCGATGATTACAGGATAGACCTCAACACCGACCAGAGGCTAGACCAACGGAGATATAATAGACTGGTGTCATCTGAGGTCGCTGCTATCTGGGTCGAGGGCACTGACCTAGGGAAGAGGTTTGATCGTAAGATTACACTTTGCGGTAACGACAACCAGAGGCACAGTATAGCAGCGACCGATGGCTCATAGGATCCGCTGTCTTATCCCCTCTTCTACCCAAGGGGGGAGCTCGGTTGGCATCCAAAACTACCTAAACGTAATGTCCCTTGGAAGGTTGTACAACAACCAAGAGGGGGGCATGATCATGACGATGCAAGTAGGCCTTTTGTGTATTTTTGTCGTTTTGATAATAGTATAATTCTCATATGAATCTTACTTTCCGCGTTACTCAATCATTTGCAGAGGGGAATAGTAGGTTATGCGTCTCCGTGAGAGACTACTACTGTTACAGGATGCAGACACGACCTGTGATATTCAATCCCATACTCTGTGGAGCACGATTGCTTCAGCAATGGGGGGTCGACATGCACATCAAGATTGAAAGTTGTAGATTGAGATGGTACAGGAAGAACCAGAAGCAGATCCGTGCCGACCTATATAAAGAAGTTGTTGATGCGATCACATCCGGGGAGACGCGAGCAAGCGCTATTGGAGTAAGGATAGTGCTCCCTGGAACTTACCCTGGTGGCGACCGCGACATGAAGAGCAATGCAGCAATACTCAGAAGGTGAACATGCATCAAGGGAAAGTACATACCTCCAGAAATACTTGCAGCGACCAACAAAACTTAATCACGTCGGGTAGACATCACCAGCTAGAGCGGCATGGCAGCATGGTGCCCCCTTGAGGCAAAGACGGATGCTGGCGCAGACTCATCTCCCCGGCTAAGGATGAGGAGCTGTCTGCAACGGCTGAGGTGAAGCTGGCGAAAGAGGCGAACGCACGCAAGGGCCCTCACACCGCCGCTCAGCTTGAGATCATCCCACCCAGATCCCCACGAGACGACTACACGGCCGGCCCGATACGAGAGCGACGAGATCGTCTAGACCTCCGGGTGGATCCGGCTGCCCAGGATATCAGACCGGCATGGCGTGGGCTAAGTGGCAAAGCGAGATCCATGGAGACGCGTAAACAACCTGCGCGAGTCGCGAGATCTACGATGACGGGGCCGCCAGGCGGCGGTGCTGACCGTCGAGATCGGAGAAGGGCGAGAGACGAGAGGGGGAGAGAGTGAGGAAGGGAGTTTTTTTAGGGAGAGAAGCGAGTAGTTTTTTTTACCTTAGAAGCGATTAGTTTTGTTTAGACAAGATGACAAGAAAGCCAACGAGTAGTGACGTGTGCTTGCGTCGTCCGAGACGTAACTCCAGTCACCTCAGGCCCATGTAAAATTAATATTGGGCTTAACTCACGTAGGCCCAGCATCGCAGTTGTAGCTCATATATCCATCGATAATATTCTACTACTATCTAATAGAGTATATAGCCCGAAAATATAATAGGGTAAATTTGTCTCAAAAAATATCTAATAAAGTATATGTTTCTGTTCCAAAATAACCCAATATATGCTTCACTTTCATAGATTAGAAACAAAATATTATGGATACTATTGACGCTTTCAAAATGCCGACCAATATGCATATACTTAATAATGATAGACGTGAATATGGGTCTACACGCATTGGAATGAACGGTAAAATCTAAAAGTTAGGAAAACTAATCGAAAAATTACAAAGTTTTTTTTACAACCATGATCGACTTTTCTACTCATGTGTGAAGTTTTGCGAAGAAATAATATTTTTGTCTTGTTTTTTATTATAAAGAAGCATCCAAATTATATAATAGAAGTTTTTTATAGCATCAATTTTTTCTCTTTCGCCTAGAATACCATGGATCTCGTTACCTTGCAAAAATAACACATGAGTAGAACATGCAACCATGGTTGTTAAAAAATTCATAATCATTTGAATTTTGTTTGCTTTTTATTCCCGATTTTTATGTTTATCTAGGTGCATGTGCGACGAGTTTCCAAAATCCGTGCCTGTAGATGTTAGTTTATAAGAGATTAGTTGTATAATTTCTCTCTATGTGGACGTCATCATATTATTATTTTTGTTAAAATACACTTCGAGTGAAGTGGATTTAAAAAAATAGTGGTAATGACTATCTTTTCTAGAAATAAGATGTTTGATGTGCATTATGTTTATTTACACACAACGAGAAAGAATAAAGGACCATGGTAACACACGAGCATTCAAATTCTCAAAGAATAACATATGTGTTAGTTGTAACACTTCATACATTTAAAGATCAAACAAGATGAGTGGAATCATGGGTCCTTCTATATCTCCCAAACAAAATGAGTTTCTTCTTTATTTTTAAAAGATCTACACATTAATAAACAACTTTACATACGGCGAGGGTTTTAACGTGAAATGTCCCGCTACAGCAAGAAGGGGAGGGTCCTACAAAAAAAATGGAAGGGTGCGTCATGAGGTGAAGTTTTTTTATGTTGGGACCGCGTGTCAGAGATAACATGGTGGATAGTCTGGACAAGTATTTTTCTCCCCCCATATGGTTGGATTTTTGGGAGTAAACTGTCTAGACAGTTGAATTTTGAAAGTCCGTGAGGTAGTATGAGGGAGCAATGAGTTCCGACCTTAAAAAAGATATTAATTATTTGTTTTCATTTGTATGCATCATGTAGCAACGCACGGGCATTATATTAGTTTTATTAATAGGTTAGATGGTGTTCTGATTAATAGTGTTTTAGACTGTGTGGCTTATGATGTAACGAACGATGGTATGAACATTTTGCCTTAATTAATACATGGTTGGTTTTTTTAAGAACAATATTCATTTAAGATAGCTTTTTGTACCACCGAATTTTGCTAAAGCCAAATTGGGAAATGAATTTTATGATGCAGAGGCGCCCAGGTATATTTAACTGAAGAAAGAAACAGAAGACGTTCTACCTCTTTCTTCAGTTTAAAACGACGCGTCCACCTTCCCCATCCAATTCAGGAGAGCTTGAGTTCGATTCCAGTTCCATTTCAGCCGGTGACAGTTCCAATCCGAGTTTGGCAAGAATCGGGAGATCTCCTCTGAATAAATGGGCGCCGCCGGTGGGAGCAGCAGCTCCAGTTCGATCTGTTCGCCCACCTTCCCCATCTCCAGACCTAGACACGGCATCCATGGCGGCGAAGGTGCTCCAGCTCCGCAGCGCCGACGGCAAGGTGCTCGTCGCTCCGGCGTGGGACTATCGCCCGGCCGCCGCCCAAGCCCTCCCGCTGGAGATGCGGGTGCCCTCGCGCGCCCTCGAGAGGGTGCTCCAGTACTGGACCAAGCACAGCCTGGCCAAGTCCACCGGCGAGTCCCGGGAGTCCCTCGCCCGCTGGGACGCCGACTTCCAGCGCCGTCTCGAGGAAGACGGCCTCACCAAGGAGGCCGCCGCAGCCGCCCAAGAACTCCGCCGCCACGGCGTCCACCATGGAGGGCGTCCCCGTCGCCACGCCGCCACGGTCCCATCTGCTGTCGCTGCTCCTGCCAAGGCCGTCTGTGCCGATCCCGTCCGTGTCTGGTGTGGACTCCTTCAGCACCTCAGGGGTGTCAACCCTGGAGAACGCAGCCCTGCGCCGGCGATGTCCGGCGCCTTCGATGCCTCTGATACTGCCGCCGTCGCGCGCTCTGGGCCTGCCACCACCTTGCCGGCCGCTGGTGGTGCTGACCCCGTGGATGTCCGGTGCGCCATCCATGCCCGTGCAACCGCGTCTCGTGCCCGTGGACGCCAGATGGCTCAGGAGGAGTCCGCTTGCCACCACCGCAAGCGCCCGGCTTCCAAGAACTGCTCTTCGATGCCTGCCACTGCTGCTGCTGCTCCTGTGAAGAAGGTCTCTCGTCCCGTCGCTTCCAAGGCTTGCTCCTTCCTCGGCTCTACACCACTGCCTGCCCCTGCCACTGCTGTGAAGAAGACGACTCCAGCAGCTTCAACTCTGCGCGCAAGAAGGGGGATGGGGGAGCTCAGCTGCAAGATTCCCAAGCAAAACCGTGTCACTGCTGCAGCACCAAGGAAACTGCAACTAATTCCTTGCTTGAGTCCAGTGGTATTACGCCCTTGCTAGTCTTTTAGATTCCTAAACCATGCACACATCAGTTTCATTTTATCATTGTCTCTCTAGGTTCTGCACTTAATCACCAAGATTTCTAGTGTCCTTTCAATCCCTTTCAGTCATTAGTAATATTACAAGAGTGTCAGCTGAGTCTCCATCTAGCTAGGCAGCAAAAATCATGCTAAGATGTGTACGACATAGTTACACTACATCCACGCCTGGTCCTAAGTTAAGGGTTTAAGTAAATAAAGGGCATTTTTTCAGTAAATCAAAGTTAAGCAGATGAGCCAAAAATGGAAACTCATGTACTGCAATTCCGCACGAGACAGCGTAAAATGCACTCGCTGCAAAATGCAAAACGCCCGTTTGCTCCCCGGCTTGTAGCAGAATAAGGAGTAGAATTGAACTTGTCGATACACACATAATCATGTGAGCTGCCTAGTGTCTGGAGATTACGCTGACTCTCCTGTAAGATTAATGTTGGCTGACTTGGATTCTTAGGCATTGGCGTCTTGGTGTGTTAAAGTTGCAGTTTCCGATGAGTAACATTGGTTAGTGAACTCTTGTATGTGTGTGTGTGTGGGTGAATCTTTGAGCTAAGCAAGCCCCCAATGTACCGACTATCAAGTCATATAGTAATGAATATGAGATATGAATGAAATATTGTTGGCCTAAATTTGTGCAAATCATTTGAGTAACTTTCTGTATGTATGTTTGTTGTATGCATCTATGACTTCTTAAAACATTCTGCTGCTGCTCTAGTTGGAAAAGTGTGTACTGAGGCATGGATCCAATGGATTCACCTCTGATTTCACAATACTTCGTTTGAGTGGTGAAGCACATAACCATGTTTCGGACAATTATCAGTTAGAAGATTTTTTTTTTTGTTTGAGATACAGCAATCTACTTGTCAAGAATCTGAACTCGTGTGTGTGTGTGTGTGTGTGGGTAAAGCTTTGAGCTAAGCAAGTCCTCAATGTACTGACTATCAAGTCCTTGATGTACCGACTACCAAGTCATACTGTAATCAGTTTCAGATATGTATGAATGAAAACTTGTTGGCATGAATTTGTGCAAAGCATTTGAGTAACTTTATGTATATATGTTTGTTTTATGCATCTTTGACTTCTTAAATCATTCTGCTGCTCTAGTCGTAAAAGTGTGTACTGGGGCATGGATCCAATGGATTCATCTCTGATTTCACAATGCTTTGTTTGAGTGGTGAACCACATAACCATGTTTGGGACAGTTGTTGGTTAGAAGATTTTTTTGGTTTGAGATACTCTTTTGAAAAAGGTTGCATCATATTCCAGAACCCCTAGAAATTTTCATGTCCATTTGAATATTACAAATTCCACTATGTTAAAGTTACCCAGTAACCCAAGGGACCTGGAGTGGATTTTTTATGTGGATCTAAGAACTAAGATCTCAAGCGACTATAACTTCTGTTTTCATCTGTCAAACTCTAAGTATGCAGTTTTCATCAACTTTTGTGGATACTGTTTTCATTAAGTTTGTCATATGTAAACTCTGAATCTCTAGTGGTCACTACGCCCATGGGAGACTGCAAAATAACTCGTCTCTTATTTCTTTTCTAGTTGGTTACAGTTTGATGATTTTGTTGTGCTCAAATGGCAAATCATACCTTGTTTAGATATGTTTCTCTCTACAAGCAAGGATGATGCAAAGAACTGTGCATCCTGGACAATTTCTCTGAATCCATGTGCAATTCCTTATTTTCCACCACGAATACATTTTCTCATCAGTTATTTTGGTGATTGCAGTGTCTTCAGAAACTTCTAAAACAGAGTAATGTTATTGTTGTTGTTTTTCAGATAAATCAGCAGGAATGCTGCCAATTCATTAGGCTGATAATGTTGTGCCATGCCTCACGTGGGGAATGCATGCGTTGAAGTTTCTCCATGGCTAGCTCCACTGCATTTTTCTGTCTCAGTGTTCGATGATGAAGCAATATCCTAAATTTTCTGAACTTCTTTTTCGTAAATATGAACACCGGCCTAGTCTTGTTTCCCCGAATAACAACGTGAAAAAGTTTGCATCACACCGCCGCCGCTCCCCGCCGCCCATCCCCAGCGCTCAGCCCGCGGATCCACACCGCCACGCTGGTGCTTCCTCCTTGGTGCATCCTCCTCCTCCTCCCGCGTCGACACATCCCACATCCCCAACCTGCCGCCGCTGGAGCCATACATCGGCGTGTGGTAGCGCCGGTGGGCGACGTGGGTTGTGAAGATCACCGACCATGACACCGACAAGCGGCGTTAGATTGGCTCACGGCCTGTCGCGGTTGGAGCCGATCGACCCCCGGGTGGCCACCCCCCGGTTGGAGCTCAGCCGCCGCTACCCGTAGCACGTCGAGACAGAGCGCCAGCTGTACGAGCAGTACGCAGCCAGGATGACAGAGGTCATCAACCTCTCCAGCGATTCCGACGACGACGAGGGATATGGACATCTCATCGGAGGGCTCACCGAATCGGAGTGGGAGAGGATCGAGAACGACACGATAGTTAGTAGTTTAGTTAGTTTTTATGCAATCACTACCGGACTGGAGGGCTACGCCGACGGCGGCCGTCGGCGTAGGGCCATATGGCGTCGGCGTCGGGCTATGCCGACGGCCGCCGTCGGCAACGTACCGTCGGCAACGCGAACGTCGGCGTATCCGGCCAGATTCTTCGGTATAGAAAGGCCGTCGGCATAGGGTCATACGCCGACGACGGCCGTACATCCGTCGGCATATCTAGACCGTCGGCAGCCTTTCCCCACATGACGGCGGCTGACGGCGCCGTCGGCCAGCGGCCCCAACCGAAGGAGGGCACGTGGCACATCTATGCCGACGGGGTGGCCGTCGGCGTATTTTTAGAGGTAAGCCGACGGGGCGGTCGTCGGCGTACGCTGCCACGTGGCGGCAACTGGTGCTCCCTGGCGCGTCGCTACGCCGACGGGGAGGCCGTCGGCATATGTTCAGATCTACGCCGACGGGGTGGCCGTCGGCGTACGTATGACACGTGGCAGTATCTGGTGCGTTCTGGTGCGTGCCTACGCCGACGGCATAACCGTCGGCATAGATCCAGTTTTTTTTGTTTTTAATTTCCTGCTCTTGTTTAATTCAAATACACAGCACAAATCATATACACAACACATATATATCACAGATCATATACACAACACATATATATCATAGATCCGCATCATTATCATCACAACATAAGTCCAATCAACACAACATAAGTCGAATCAACACAATATAAGTCGAAACAACACAACATAAGTCGAACAACACAACATAAGTCCATAATAGGGAAGCATGAAAGACATAGAAGTCACCACCACCACCACCACCCAGAGGCTTAAGCGCCAGGACGTCCACCACCAAGTTCGTCACCGCCAAGACCGCCAAAGCCCAGGTCGTCACTGCTACCGGCACCGCTACCGTCAAGACCGCCACCGCCACCGCCACCTCCTCGGTGGATCGGAGTGATCGGGCTTCGTGACTCGGGGGTGATGCCATAATTGGCAGCACCACCAACGGATGATCCACCGGTTCCCTGCATGTTCGAAAGAGATATATGATTGTGTTGAATAAACGATAACTAGTGGTTGAATAGTTTGGGGATGTACAAACCGGAGTCGGACAGTGTTGTGCCAGAAATTCTTCAAACGTAGGCACAGCTGGTTGTTCTCCAGCTGGTGGTGGTGGTGGTTCCATTACAGGAACCGTGCCGGTCGCCAAGGAGTCAAAAACGAGCTGCATGTTAGTTACCAAGCAAACACGAAGGTCAGAAAAAATGAAAGTGCAAATATGAAAGTCAAATGAAAGGGGCTAAACTAACCTTCATCATGCGACTGTTGTAGTCCGCGACTGCTGCAGCTCTCGCGTTCCACGCCATGAGCTCCTGACGTGTGTACTCCATGTAGGCCTACAATATGACATGATGAAACTCATAAAACATCTCAATGTGAAAAATAAAGTGAGAAAAAAGGAAGATAAGAGGGAAATTTCTTACAGAGTGTTGCTGGGCTAGGATGGACTGTGAGTGTGCACTGGTCGTGCTGGGGTGCGAGCTCAAGCTCGGGTTGGTAACTCGGAGTTGTGTGTAGGACATAGAAGGAGTGACCACAGCATCCAGAACCTGGTACCGACCATGACTCTTCGACCCTATGCCGACCACCGCCCTGTCGTCCGTAACCTCTTTAATGGGGTCAGGTGTGTCAGGATTGAACCCCAGATACACCTCCTTGTAGGCCTGAAGGTGATGGCCGGAATTGCCGTAGTACTTTCCCTTGCCATCCTTGGGCTTACTCCGCACATGGGCTAGCTCCCACGCCTCCATGTCTGAGAGCGGCCGCTTCAATTTCTCCTCCTGCACCACCAAACAGCACCAAACAGAGGTTAGTCATACATAGAAGAAGAAGAAGAAGAATGTTTCATGTACATAGATATACCTGAACTTTCTTGTGCCTCCAGTGGTTCCAGTTTCCCTGACCATGTGGTCCGTCAGTCCCTCGATTAGCCCGGTTTTGGATGCTTTTAGTAGCCCACTTCTCATCATCACCGAGCCACATATCAACCAATGCCGCCCATGATTCCTTTTTTTCATAACACCAACCAGGACACGCCTACATAATGAAAGCATAATGGCATGTCGACACGAAACAATGAAATTTACCACAAACATCGGAATGAAAAGTCTGTTATACTCACCAACAGGTACTGCTCCCTAGTCAAGGTAAGACGCTCCTTCTTCGTGTATTCCTTGGGCACCTTCATGTCACGATAGTTGTAATAATATTGTGAGATGGCCACCCAGCGCACCTCGTACTGCATCTGGCGGGCCTGCTTCCTCGCAGCTCTCAGAAACAACTTGTCGGCAAGGGGCTTTTTCTCCTCAAGAACTCGATAGTATTTCTACAGTTATTCACAAAACCAGAATGGAAGAAGCCATGAGTTAAACCATTCGATGATAAACTATGAACGAAACTGAAGACTCATGCTTCTGAAGAGAACTTACCCAAAAACTTGTTTTCACGGCCTTAGCATGTGTCTCATATTCCGCATGGGGAGCCGCTTCGTAGTGGTCCCAGGTCATGGCCAAAACCAGGTGCTTCGGGTGCTTGTCTTTGTCCGGAGCGAACAACCCCGGCCAATATTCCTTCAGCAAGATAGTGAGGATACCATTTGGAACACGGACATTTTGAGCAATTGTCGAGCCCCTACAAAAGATAGCAAATATGAGCATGTTTACAAGCAAAAGAATTAGAATATGATTAAGGGGCACTTACTCTTTCCCCACTGGCGTAATGATCCACTTCTGCTCCTCGGTAGCAGGAAGGGGGGAGTTTTGCAGCACCACGCAGCCACCCCTTGTTGTTGCCAACCCCCTCCCTGCCATCACCAACCTCCCCCCCCCTCCCCAAACTCCTCCTCCCCCTCCCCAAACTCCTCCTCCTCCTCCTCAACCTCCTGCTCCTCCTGAACCTCCTCGCGAACCTCCTCCTCCTCAGTAGAGGGTACCTCACTAGAGGAGGGCCTTGTAAACGACACCCCTAAGTCGGTGAGGGAGCGTTGTTTCTGGCCCCGACCCCACCCTCCTCTAGGGGCTCTCCCCGCACCCCCTCCACCTCTAGGGGCACCCCTCCCTCAACCTCCATGTGACGAGTCATCCTCAAGTAGTCGGGATGGAACAGTACGGGCTCGACCACTCCGACTAGCCATCGAGGTGAGTTTGGTTAGTAAACCCGTGCCATCGGCCTTGCCCTTGCCCATGCTTAGCAAACCTGCATTGAAAAGAGAAAAAACAATTAGTATACTAATAATGAAGAAAAAAACAATAGAAAAAATACATTAATAAATAAGCATAAAAAAGCATATTAATAAACCATAGAAAAAAGCCTTGAAACGTACATCTACTAGAACCCTGACGAATCATCACTATCACACATATCATCTTCATTGTCGGACGGAGGTGGAGGCTCTTCCTCGTCAGTGTCTTCATTTAACTTTTCTAGCATAAGTATGTCTTTTTCATTAATAATGGTCTCACCATCATTCCGTGCATCGTCATCATTTGGATCCACATCGTCATCGTCATCATTTGGATCCACGTCATCGTTTGGATCGTCATTGTCGTCGCTTCTGACCACATCATCATCATCACCAGGTTGCTCTTGAAAGAACACTCCCTCGTATGTCATGTGGTTAATGTTGTAATAATCGTCATCGTTCGGATCCGGTAGCTTACTATGTGGCGACACCTTGAACACAACTTCCCAACCCTTTAGGTACTCTTTCTGGCATGGGTAAGGCAGATAATAAACTTGTGTGGCTTGGGTAGCCGCAATAAAGAGATCGGCTCCGGCATAGACGGTTGATGGTTTAACTTCGACGAAACCAACGGAAGGCGTATGTCTTAGCCCCTTTACTGGGTCGAACCATCGGCATTTGAACACAGGGAGAGTTAGGGTTTCGCGCCCACGGCTGAATGTAAGCTCGTATATTTTTCCTACCCTTCCATAGTACTGAACTCCATTTTGACCTGGGGTGTACACTCCAGTATTTATAGTTTTGGGATCAGGCCGGCTATTCTGGTGCACCTCTGTATGGAAGCGATACCCATTCACATCATACTTTTCACATGTCATGACCGAAGGGTTAAAACCCATGGAAACCCATCTCAATTCGTCATCCATAGATATGTTCCGATCTGTTCCCTACAAGTTTAATTGAAATTTTTGGGTGCATTAGTTTGGTTAACTAATAAATGTTCAACTAGGTATTTAATAGGGGAATGTGAAAAATTACTTTCGCCATGAACCAAGCAACAAAATTTTTCCTTCCAGGTTTTCCATGCCGAAGAAGAGTAAGTGCCTCCGCCTCAGTAGGAGGAATCATTCCCGTCCACTCCTCATCAATGAATTGACTGAAAGAAGAAAAGCGGTGTTTAGGCCGAGACTAAGTGAACATAGAACATGATGTTGTGCAAGACATAAAGGAATGGTGTAGTGGTATTACCTCATCCACTCCTCCTCAACTTCCTTGATGTTGTGCAAGACATAGAACATGATGTCCTCCCACTCTTGTTCTGGCATGTTATAAGATTTCGAGCCCCCAGCCCTGCCACCTTGCCCGCTGAATAGATCAAGCTTGGGTTTATACTTGGGATCTTCCGTATTGTATCGAGGCACCTTATTATGCAGAGTGGGAACGTGGTCTAGATAGTACAATGTCCTAAGGTCTGACACCTCCTCAAGGATAACTGCCTCAGCTATGGAAGCTTCAATCTTAGCTTTGTTTCCACATTTCTTTCGGAGATGCTTGTTCTGTCTCTCAGGGCCGTACTGCCAATGATTCTGCACGGGCCCCCCCAACAATACCTCTTTCGCGAGGTGCAAAATGAGATGTGTCATCGGAGTAAAGAAGCCTGGCGGAAAGATCTTCTCTAGCTTGCATATCAACTCCGGTGCCTTCTTATGCAATTGTCTAATCACCTCGGGACATACTTCTTTAGCACAGAGCGTGTGAAATAAATGGCTTAGCTCCGCAAGCACTCGCCAGTCACGCTCGGGGACATAGCCTCGAACCATCACCGGCATTAACCGCTCAATCCATACATGATAGTCATGACTCTTGAGCCCGGTCACTTTGCCCATTGAAAGATTGACTCCATTACTTATATTCGATGCATAACCATCAGTGAACTTCACAATGTGTTTAAGCCACATAAGTACCTCCTTCTTTTCTGGCGGTTTAAGGACGAAATCAGCATCTGGCTTGAACCAGTTTATTCGATCGCCTGTGGGAGGCCGCATGTTTAGACGTGGTCTATCACAAATTTTTTGTTGATCGGCTCTAGCTTGAACGTTATCCTTTGTCTTCTCAGGAATGTTGAGGATCGTGCGAAAAGGGACTCTGCGACATTCTTTTTGGTGTGCATCACATCGATGTTATAAGGAAGTTTGAGGTCCTTGAAATAGGGAAGCTTGGTGAAGGGGCTAATGTGAGTCCAGTTGTGCGTCTCACCATATCCCTCGAAGCCATTCACTTTGCCTTTGCCTTTGCCTTTCCCTTTAGGCTTGAGAGCTTTTAGCTGAGCAAGGACATCTGCCCCCGAAAACGTTGGAATCTCGTTTACTTCATGGACAACCCGACCTTTCGTGAAGTTCTTCTTGCCTTCCCTGTCTGAATGGTCTGGAGGGAGGAACTGTCGATGCAGGTCAAAGGCTACATACGTGTGACCCATCTGCAGCCAAATAAAATGTAGAGCCTGCATGCACACTGGGCATGGCATCTTACCACTTGTACACCATCCGCAGAATAGGGCATAGCCGGGAAAGTCATGCATGCAATACATCAGCCAAACTTTCATCAAGAAATTTTTCTGCAGATGTCGGTCGTATGTCAACCTTGGGAAGTACCAAGAATGGTGCAAATCATCCACCAGCGGCTGCATAAACACTGCCAAATTCTTCCCCGGGTATTCAGGCCCTGGAATGATCAGCGACAAGAACATGGTCTTGCGTTGCATTAGGACACCGGGAGGGAGATTGAGCGGAATAACAAACACGGGCCAGCAGCTGTATGGATTGGATGACATACCATATGGATTGACCCCATCACCTGTTATTGCAACTCTGACATTCCCAGCCTCGGCTGCTTCCTCGGGGTATTCTTCATCGAATGACTTCCATGCTTCACTTTCCGATGGATGTACGATTTTATTTTTATGGTACCTTATCCCTTTCTTGTGCCACTTCATCATTTTGGCAGACTCCTCCATGATGAAAAGGCGATGCAGTCTTTCTATGAAATGGAGATATCGAAGAACCTTTGCGGGGATGCCTAGCTGCCTCTTCTCACCATCCTTATCGACCACCTCAAGGTACCGAGAGGAACCGCACTTCCTACAGTACTTGTCATCCGCATACTCGTGCCTAAACAAAAGGCAATTCTTCAGACAGACGTGTATTTTCTCATAATCCATAGAGAGTGCCTTCATGATTTTCTTCGTGGCGTACATGCTTTTCGGCAGTTCATGACTCTCAGGAAGGCTGTTAGCCCATACTCCCAGAAATGCTTCGATGCAAGCTCGGCTACAGCCGTACTCAGCCTTAACTGCCATCAGTTGCGAGATGGCATCGAGCTGAGAGAGTTTGGCACCCGCATATAGAGGCTTCTTTGACGAAGCCAAGATCTCCAAGAAGGACTTTGCGGTTGCCTCCGGCTCCTCCGGTTCATTCTCTGAAGGTGTCGCATGTGTCGTCTCTGCATCAATGACATCATCTAGCATGTCTCTGGCCCCGTCGTCCACATAACCACCGATGCGTTGTCGCAACACCTCCTCTCTACCACGGTCCCGCTCGGCAAAGTTTATCGGCATGTCAAAGTTTTGCATATATCCGTGCGTGCGAAGGTGCAAGGTCATTTCCTCCAGACCTCTACGATGATGCCTGCCACATTTCGCACAAGGGCAATGTGGGATAATTCTCATTGGACCACGGAATGTCTCCTTCAAAAACACATCGGTTTTCGCAACCTACTCTGTTGTTACTCGATTCCGACGGATAAAACCATTGTACATCCACTGATTATCTGCCATCCTCTGCTTTATTGGGAGCCACACAACAAAATTAATAATTCATTTAATTAATTACATCAAATATTTATTTTCTACCGCGTTGACGGTGCTGAATCCACCTACATCCATAATAGGTAAAGAGGGTCCTAATCCCACCCGAGAATGTGTAGATTGAGTACGTTCTCCATGCTCTACCCCGTTCCGAGACAAAATTTCAGCACCACCTCCCCGCTGTTCTCCAGATACACGTCTCGGCAAAAAGCCGAGAGAATGTGCATCCGGAGAACAACGGGGAGGCGCCGCCGAAATCCTATCTCGAAACGGGGTAGAGCATGGAAAACGTACCCAATCTACACATCCTCGAGTTGTCCGTGGAAAACGCTGGACAATCCGAAACAGTTGCGGTGATAAATATACAATTGAATGCATATTTATCCATGCAACCATTTCGGACGGGAGACGCCTAGGTTACGCGACTTTACGTGAAAACAAAATCTAGTGACATGATTATTAAGATGGATTCTTAGCTCACCCTCGGCTGTAGAGGAAGTAGTCAAACAGCAACGAGATCACGGACCAATGCCTTTGACGACGATGACTCCAAAGATATGCAACACCACCAAGCCTGTAAATTTTACCGACAAATAAACTTAGATCATCAAGTGTCAAAAACTTAGATCACGGACCAATGCCTTCATAGATTTATTTACTAGATGAGCAATACAAAATAAATTCATCCATTTAAAGTTTCACATTCAAAATATTAGAAATGTTAAATCCTAATGAACAAGTTACCATTTTTCTCAAAAAACTATTTTTTAGCAAGACCATTAAGTGTCAAAAAATATTTCACCATTATTTTGTAGAAACACCATCATGTAGACCAAAAAAAAACTAACAACACTAACAATATATTCATCATGTCATATATATTCATCATGTAGACCAATATATTCATCATGTAAACTAACAACACCATCATGTAGACCAATATATTCATCATGTAGACCAAAAAAACTAACAATGCTTTGCTTCTACCTAATCTGAAAAAAAAACATGCGAGGCAGCACGGGCACACGGGTCCTCACCGGGGGGGCAGAGCAAGGCGGGGTGGCGGACGGCGCGCGCAGGGAGGGTGCGGCAGCCGGCGCGCGCAGCAGCGGACGGCAGGGAGGCGGACTTCGGGGCCGGGGCGGGGGCGGGCCGGGGTGGCTGCTGGCGGGGGCGGGCGGGGGCGGCGGACGGCGGCCGGCGGAGCGAGGGCTGCGAACGGCGGTCGGTGGGGCGGGGCGGAGCCGGGGCGCAGCGGCCGAAGTAGGGGGAGGGCGGGGGCGGGGCGGGGCGAGGCGGCGGGGCGGGGCGAGGCGGTGGGGCGGGGCGGGGCTGGGGTGGCGGCTGGCGGCCCGGGCGGGGTTGGGCAGGGGCGAGGCGGCGGCCGAGCGCTTGGGCAGGAGGAGCTGCGGGTTGGGGGAGAGAGAGAGAGAGAGAGAGAGAGAGAGAGAGAGAGATAGAGAGAGAATGAGTGGTGAAGGGGAGGTATGCCCGAGTGGATAAGGTGGAGATATGCCGACGGCCTAGCCGTCGGCATAGATTTAATAGCCACGTGGCCGCATCTATGCCGACGCATATCTGTTTTTCCAATTTTTTTCATTTTTTTTGACATTAGCTTTAGTTTATTTTTAAAATTTCCTAGTAATTTTTAAAATATCCATTATCCTCCTACCCTCCGAAGACCCGGTTTGATGTTTCGATGGCATTGCAACCCCCCGGACGCCCCCCGACCGGACAATACCCTAGCCCCGTTGACCCGACGATCTAGCCCTTTGACTTTCGCCGGACGCACTCCGGAGACGCGTGCCAGGGGGTCACACTCCGGAGACGCGTGCAAGGTGTTTGCACCCGCCACCACATTTCCAGACGCGTAAGAGGGCCCAGCGCAAGACCTGGCGGCATAGCTACCCCCCCTAAGTCCCCCGTACCGTCTAACACTGACACTGTTGACCGGACGGATCAACCCCTTTGACTTTCGCCGGACGGGGTTTGACCGAGCGACATTTTCACCTGGCTGTGATAGGCCAGCCCATAGGTATACTTCGGATCAAGGTCTGGGCCCAACCCCCTGCAAGATTCCCTCCGTGTCTACCCGAGGTGGCCGTTTCCACCCTCCGTGTGACGGCGACAGCGACGTCCGTGAGGGGGTTCACCCTACGGAGCCGCCTGCCGGGTGCTTACACCTGCCACCACACTTCCAGACGTGTAAGAGGGCCCAACGCAAGACCTGGCGGCATTGCCACCCTCCAAGTCCCCCGTCCGGTCTAACCCTGACTCTGTTCACCGGACGGATCTACCCCTTTGACTTTCGCCGGACGAGGTATGACCGATGGACATTTTCACCTGGCTGTGATATGCCAGCCCATAGCAACATCTTAGAATAAGGTCCGGGCCCAACCCACCGCAAGATTCCCTCCGTGTCGACCCGACGCGACCGTTTCCCCCCTCCACGTGCCGGCGGCAGCGCCGTCCGTGTAGGGGGTCAAACTCCGGAGACGCGTGCCTGGTGTTTGCACCCGCCACCACATTCCCAGACGCGTAAGAGGGCCCAGCGCAAGACCTGGCGGCATAGCTACCCCCTAAGTCCCCCATCCCGTCTAACCCTGGCTCAGTTGACCAGCGAATCTAGGCCTTTGACTTTCGCCGGACGGGGTTTGACCGCTAGACATTTTCACCTGGTTGTGATATGCCAGCCCATAGGTACACTTCTGATCAAGGTCCGGGCCCAACCCACCGCATGATTCCCTCCGTGTCTCATCGGCGTGGCTGTTTCCACCCTCCGTGTGACGGCGGCAGCGAAGTCCGTGAGGAGGGTCACATTACGGATCCGCGTGTCGGGTGCTTGCACCTGCCATCACACTTCCAGATGTGTAAGAGGGCCCAGCGCAAGACCTGGCGGCATTGCCACCCCCCAGGTCCCCTGTCCCGTCTAACCCTGACACTGTTGACCGAGCGGATCTACCCCTTTGACTTTCACCGGACGGGGTTTGACCGAGGGACATTTTCACCTGGCTGTGATAGGCCAGCCCATAGCAACATCTTAGAACAAGGTTCGGGCCCAGCCAACCGTAAGATTCCCTCCGTGTCTCACCGACGCGACCATTTCCCCCCTTCAGGAGCCGGCGGCAGTGCCGTCTGTGAAGGGGGTCACGTTACGGAGACGCGTGCCAGGTGTTTGCACCTGCCATCACACTTCCATACGTGTAAGAGGGCCCAGCGCAAGATCTGGCGGCATTGCCACCCCCCCCCCCAAGTACCCCGTCCCATCTAACCCTGGCACTGTTGATCGGACGGATCTACCCCTTTGACTTTCACCGGACGGGGTTTGAATGAGGGACATTTTCACCTGGTTGTGATAGACCATCCCATAGCAACATCTTATTAGAACAAGGTCCGGGCCCAGCCCACCGCAAGATTCCCTCCGGGTCTCACCGATGCCACCGTTTCCCCCCTCCAGGTGCCGGCGGCAGCGCCGTCCGTGAAGAGGGTCACACTACGGAGCCGTGTGCCTGGTTTTTGCACCTGCCACTAGACTTCCATACATGTAAGAGGGCCCAACGCAAGATCTCTCGGCATTGCCACCCCCCCAAGTACCCCGTCCCGTCTAACCCTGGCGCCGTTGACCGGACGGATCTACCCCTTTGACTTTTACCAGACGGGGGTTGACCAAGGGACATTTTCACGTTGTTGTGATATGCCAGCCCATAGGTACACTTCCGATCAAGGTCTGGGCCCAGCCCACCGCAAGATTCCCTCCGGGTCTCACCGGCATGGCCGTTTCCTCCCTCCGTGTGACGGCGGCAGCGACGTCCGTGAGGAGGGTCACACTACGGAGCCGCGTGTCAGGTGCTTGCACCTGCCATCACACTTCTAGACGTGTAAGAGGACCCAGCGCAAGACCTGGCGGCATTGCCACCCCCCCCCCAAGTATCCCGTCCTGCCTAACCCTGGCACTGTTGACCGGACGGATCTACCCCTTTGACTTTCACCGGACAGGGTTTGACCGAGGGACATTTTCACCTGGCTGTGATAGGCCAGCCCATAGCAACATCTTAGAACAAGGTCCGGGCCCAACCCATCGCAAGATTCCCTCCGTGTCTCACCGACGCCACCGTTTCCCCCCTCCAGGTGCCGGCGGCAGCGCCGTCCGTGAAGAGAGTCACACTCCGGAGCCGCGTGCCGGGTGCTTGCACCTGCCATCACACTTCTATTCATGTAAGGGGGGCCAGCGCAAGAACTGGCGGCATTGCCAGCCCCAAGTACCCCGTCCCGTCTAACCCTGGTGTAAGAGCACATTTCTCCATGTGTGGTTTTGGTAATTGATGACACCCCTATGGACTAATGGTTGCCTTGAGTTATATTCGAAGGATTTGTCCGTAGGTACTTCTTGAAGTCCATCTGTTGGTTTCAAGGAGTTTATATAGTGACCAAGGTGGTATTCAAGGTGTTCTCCAAAGATTGGTCATGTAAGAGTTGAGTTTACTGCAAGCATGTCTTGAAGAAGAAGACTGTGTGAGCATTCATGTTTACCTTCAAGACATCATCTTTATGAAGAGAGAAGATAAGATACAAGGTTGATCAAGACTAAGTCAAAGAGTGAACCAAGTTGATCAACACACAAAGCGTACAAGATATACCTTGAAGGATCAAGTGATCCCATGGTATGGTAAGCATTGTCCATTACGCTTTGTGTACTAACCCATGGTCTACGTGAGTGTTCTTTGTAGGGTTAGGTATATTTCCATGGGATTGCATCAAGAGGAAGATCCCATACAACCCATGGAAGATGACATCAAGTGGTGATCGTCATCAAGGTTGAGGTGTGCAAGTTCAAGTGAAGCATCACGAAGAAATCATGCTTGTAGCTTGTCGTCCATTGTGGTGACAATGGACTTGTGAAGGTGTACCTAAGAGTGACTCACCCATAGTGGAGTATGGGGGAGCAATCAACTAGCCTTCATCGAGCCAACGCAATCACGAAAGGTGGTCCAACTTGAGGGAGTCAAGATCGTCATCATCTAGCTCAAGTGGACTTCGTGCAAGGCAAAGGTTTGCCCTTGATAGGTTTTCTATTTTACCGGTCTCATGGTGATAGTTTGGAGACCGGGTTATAGGATCGATAGCCGTACTATCAAGGGGGGCTCTCAACTGAGTAGCTTGATCGTATCGTTCGTCAAGAGCTCAAATCATTGCATCCTTCCATCATCTTTCTTGATTCTTATTTGTATTTTCTCTTTTTGAGGTTTTAGAGCTTGTGGTTATCTTCGTGACAAGCTCTAGTACATCGAAAACGGATTTCATATGCTTCTTCTATTGTGTTTTCGGTGTTGGAGGTTTTACCGGTGTTATCCGAGGAAGGGTTCTCACCATTTTCTTATGGGACTTTTCTCATTTGCTTCTTATTGATATTTCTATCAATATTGTGTTAGCCCATGTCGTTAGCTTTCCAACAAACTTGGTTTCGTTGAATTCGAAGTCCGTTTGCAAAAGTTGTGGCAGTTTTGGTGTTCTTAAAAGGCTGCAGCGGTACTACCGCGACTACTACCGCGGCTACTACCGCTTGGAGCGGATGTAATTTTTTACTACCGCTCCAGAGCGGTACTACCGCGGCTACTTCCGCTCCGGACCAAAATCTCGTGTTAAGTCCAGCAGTGGTAGGCACGGCTGTATTTTTTTGGTAGCGCTCGCAAGCAGTAGTACCGCTACCCTTAGCGGTAGTACCGCTATCACTAGCGGTAGTACCATGAGGACGAGCGGTAGTACCGCTCCAGCGGTTCTACTGGCCTTTTGCCTCATCGCTGTTGTTTTTCAAAGGGCTTCCACCGCCCTAGCGGTAGTACCGCTCCCATGAGCGGTAGTACCGCTCTGTGCGGGCTGTGAGCGTAACGGTTGGATTTTTCCCCACCTATAAAAAGGGGTCTTCTTCCCCATTGAACCTTATCCTTTGAGCTCGAGTTTGCCCCCCATTGTTGACCTTCTTCGAGCTTGCTAACTCTCAATCCCTCCAATGATTCTTGCTAGTTCTTGAGGGAAAAGAGAGAGGAAATCTAGATCCACATTTCCACCAATCACTTTCTCCTCTAAGTGAGGGGAACCCCTTGGATCTAGATCTTGGAGTTCTTCGTGTTCTTCTTCGTTCTTCCTCTCATTTTCTTCCCTAGCATTAGTTGCTTTGGTGGGATTTGGGAGAGAAGGACTTGGGCACTCCGTGTGCCCTTGCCATTGCATTTGGTGCATAGGTTTGAGTTCTCCACGGTGATACGTGGAAGTGATAAGTTGAGAAGCTTATTACTCTTGGGTGTTTGAGCACCCTTGAGCTTGTTCCTCTTGGGTGCTTTGGCGCCCTAGACGATTGGTGGTGCCTCGGAGCTCAATCATTGTGGTGGAAAGCTCCGGGCAAGCTTCGGGGTCTCCAATTAGGTTGTGGAGATTGCCCCAAGCATTTGAGGTCACCTCGGAGCCACAATCCATTGTGGTGAAGCTTCGTGGTGTTGTTGGGAGCCTCCAATTAAGTTGTGGAGTTTTCCCCAACCTTGTTTGTACGGGTTCGGTGACCGCCCTCAAGGGTCCCTTAGTGGAATCACGGCATCTTGCATTGTGCGAGGGAGTGAGGAGATTACGGTGGCCCTAGTGGCTTCTTGGGGAGCATTGTGCCTCCACACCGCTCCGAACGGAGATTAGCATCCGCAAGGGTGTGAACTTCAGGATACATCATCGTCTCCACGTGCCTCGGTTATCTCTTACCCGAGCCCTTTTACTTATGCACTTTACTTTGTGATAGCCATATTGTTTCTTGTTATATATCTTGCTATCACTTAGTTGTTTATCTTGCTTAGCATAAGTTTTTGGTGCACATAGGTGAGCCTAGTTGTTTTAGGTTTTGTGCTTGACATATTAAACGTTAGTTTCATTCCGCATTTGTTCAAGCCTAAACCGTAATTATTTTAAAGCGCCTATTCACCCCCCCCCCCCTCTAGGCGACATCCACGTCCTTTCATTTGGTATCAGAGCTAGGTCTCTCATTATTAGGTTTAACCACCTAGAGAGTAAGGATGTCGACTAGGGGATTAGGATTCTCTGACACTCTTAGTTTCAATGGCACAAATTTTGATGTTTGGGTAAGTCGCATGGTCAATCTCTTTAGGGTCATGGATCCAAATTTGGAGCGAATTGTAGATATGGGTTTTTCTCCTCCAAAGGATTCTCAACACATATCTTTAGAGGATGAGAAAAACTCTTATCTCAATGCTCAAGCTTCTAATGTGCTTTTTGATGGTTTGAGCAATGTAGTTATATTTCAACTCATGCCATTCCGGGATGCTCATGAGTTGTTGACAAAGCCTCAAGATAAATATGGTGTGTCCAAGATTTCTAGGGATGATTGTTCTCCCTCCACCTCCGGTCGTGTTGCCTTCTCAACTTCATCTACTTCACCTACATGTGGATTGCCACAAGGTAATGTTATGGTGAGTAGTGGTGTTCATTGTAATGATGATAGTGGGCTTATTGTTGATGATTCTTCATCACTATCTTATTGCAATGCTTCATCTTTGGACTTCAACACTTCGAGCACTCTAAATGTTTCACATGCTTGTGTTGATAGTCCTTGCATATCATGTAGAAATTGCTTGACTAAATCTCATGATGATATGCTTGCCATGTCTTGTTATCGTGATAAAAATGCATTGCTTTCCTCGAGTTGTTGTGCTAACAATGTAGAGGAAACCCAACACTCCATGGAACAAGATGTGGTCTTGAATGGTGCGTCAAGGGATCCTACATCATCATCTATTATTTCTCACTTTTGCCTTATGGCTAAGGCTTCAAAGGTATCTCCTACTTTGAATCCCAATATATCCCATGATGATGATGAAGAGAGTGATAATATTGCTTCCTTAAAAATTAAGGGAGAAATGGTTTTTAAAGCTCTTCATAAGAATAAAATTGCTCGTTCCAACTTCATGGAAATCATGTCTATTGCAATTGAGGGAAAGAAATATATTCAGGAGTTGGAAGCTCATCTCGAGGAGCATGAGGCCACCATTGATAAAATGGAAGGTCATGAGCGTGATTATGCTAATGAGATCGCGGAGCTATCTCAAGCTCTTGAAAATGAACAAACCACCAAGGAATCTCTTGAGGAGACCTTTGCTCTCCCATGATAGAGCTCTCGAGGTGGCTAATGATTTTAGAACTAAAAATGATAAGCTTGCAGTTGCACATGCTAAACTCCTTGAGGACTTTGAGCACCTCGAAAATGGCTCAAGGGTCATTAAGAGTTCGCTCATTGAACTCACCGAGTCTCATGCTCAACTTGAAGCTTCATATGCTAAAGAGCTTGCCAAGTTGCCTTCTCCTTTTGTTGTTAATGATGATGCTTGTGCTACTAACTCTATTTCTTATGAAGCATCCATTTTTAAGGAGAATGTTGAGCTAAGGGCTCAACTTGAGTTGCTATCTAGACATTATGGGAAATTGGAAGAAAGTCATGAAAAGCTCTCGAGCTCTCATGGTGATCTTCTAGTATCCCATAATGTGCTAAAGATAGCTCATGAGGCTAGTACTACTAAGGTAACATCTAGTGAGCCTCATGTTGACATTAGCACTATATCTAGTAGAAATGCTTTATTGCCATGTGCTAGTCCTCGTAGTTCATCTACTCATAATGTTGCTACATCTTGTGATGAATTACTTTCCTTGCCTTGTTGCTCTAACGATGAAGCTTATATGTCCTCTAGTACTTGTGTTCATACTAACCATGTAGAGGAAATCAATGAGCTCAAGGCCCAAGTCACTTCTTTGAAGAAAGACTTGGAAAAGGGTCATGAAGGGGAGTCCACACTCAACAATATCTTGAGTGTGCAAAAATCCCCAAATGACAAAGGTGGACTTGGATTCAACTCCAATAATAAGAAGAAGTCCAAGAGAAACAAAAAGAAGGGCCAAGAACAAGTCAAGAATTCGGCCAAGATTATTTGCTTCAAGTGCAAGATAGAAGGGCACCATGTTAGATCTTCCCATTGAAGAAGAAGCCCCATAGTGACAAGCAACAAGGGAAGCGGTCACAAGTTCAATCTCATGCTCAACCTCAAGTTGAAGAAAGGCCTCTTCCCAAGAAGACCCAAGTCAACGCTCCTCAAGTTGATAAATCAATTAAGAAGAAAGTAAAGGGTAGATGTTGCTACTTATGTCATGAGAAGGGTCACTTTGCTTCTTCATGCACGAATGGTAACTTATCCAACCCAATTATTATTGATGATATCTATTCTCTTGGGAAGGATAAGATTGGCAATGTGTTTGCCAAGTGTGTTGGTACTCAATGTGGTGTCAAGAAAAGAACCATTTGGGTAGCCGAGCCTATTGTGACTAACCTCTTAGGACCCAACTTGTTTGGGGACCAACAAGCTCAAACTTGGTCAATAGGTGTGGTTGGAGGGCATTGGAGACTTGGCTACATTATGAAGAATTAAGGGATCTTCATCATTCATATTATCTCAAGCCAAGTCATTTTGACTATCGAGCTTCTATCCTATATACAATGTTCTCCTTGCGGTAACTTGTACTTAAATTGTTTACATTAATAGTTACTTGCCCCTTTGCATGTTGTGGTTTTGTACCTTGCATGTGTTTGTATATGGTGTACCTCCGGCTTGCCTGTCTTGAGTAATCAAGTATGGGTATGTTGGTTTGCACATCATGTACGTGTGCGTGTTGTGTTGAGCCTTTTTGCATCTTATCTTATCTTAGTTGGCTCTCTTAAGAGATTAATGGATTATCCCATTTTGGGGGAGTGATGTGCTTTGTGCACTTCACAATCCTAAAAATGCGTGTACATGAGGAATACCACTTAGTATTGATATTACAAGATTATCTAGCTTCTATTTGGTATGTCTTCTCATGAAAAATTCAAATTCTAAACGGTCCATTAATTATCTCTTGTTGGATTTCATTTGCCACTTGTTATTAACGTTGGGTTACCACATTATGGGGGAGTAATATGCTATGTGCATATTACAAGCCCAGAGAATGTGTACATTTGAGATATTGCCACTTAGATTTGATATTACTATTTATCTTGTTCCTAGGTGGCATGCTAGCTCTACAAGTGTCATTTGCTTGTGATTTAGGAGTAAAGATGATGTTGGATCTATTTGCAATCTACCAATGGGAATTATTTCCAAATACTTCTTGTCCTTGACAATTGGTATTCCTTTTAAGTGGTAGAGATTGCTAATCATATTTACATAGGATTTTGTTTATCGTTTGTCTTCCTTGCCTCTTGTGGATCTTTTTCAGTATGTCTAGTGTTTCTATAGATATAGGGAAAGTGATGATCCCATCGTGTGCATTTTGTATTCAAATGCAAATTCTATATAATGCACATCTCTTGGGGGAGCTATCCAATTTTCTGTAGAACACTCTCTTTATGTGTTTATCATAAAATCCTTTGATCTTCATCAAGTGTGTGTTGGTGGGAGGCAAGCCTTTTCTCTATGGTGCCTTGTGCCATCATGAAAATTTGCGGAGGGTTTGGTTTGTTTGGAACCTAGCTCTCTTTTGGCAACTTGATACCTCTTGTTTTCCTTCAATTGGTATATTGTTTCCTTCTATTTGGCATGTGTCAATGGATATCTCATTCCTTGATGTATCTTTTAGTTGGTATCCGTCAAGTGATAATTTTTCGTTTGGTATCTTATTTTCACTTGATACCCTATATTTCGGTTTCTTATCAACTGTGTGTTGATTTGATTCTTGAAAGCCTTGATCATGCATATTTTCTACATGTACTTTCGTTGGCATGTTCTCTTTCCTTGACCCAATATATAGGGGAGACTCCACTATGACACAAATTGGCTAAAGTGTGCATGAAATTCAATTTCATATCTATATGCACATATTTATGTGGAGTTTTGTCCTATGTATTGTTGGTCCACTAACTTTTTGGTCCCAATGAGTTTGGGTACCACTTTGTTTGTGGTGTTGTTCTAGGAACAATTGGAGATACATTGGACACTCGGCTCACTTACAAAGAAGGTGTTGACACCATGTGCTTATTGGAGCCATACTAGGATGATCGATGAACCATTGTCTACTACATCATCCAATGCTATCTCGGTAACAAGTATCTACTTCATGCATACATTTCTTGCATTCAACCTTTTGTAGGTTGCATCATGGCATGAAGTTCTTGATTCATTCTTGTGATACTTGTTTCCTTTCTCAAAGCATCCCAACAATGATCTCTTGTTGCTAGTTGTGATGTCTTTGATGTTCGTATGCTGGGAGTTCATTTATGTACAATAAGAAAATACTAGGCCATGTGCTATGCTTTCAAGCAAAGATCTTATTGGTATATTTATGACTTACTTTTGGATATCTTGTCCATTCCTTCTTGTAACTATTTCGTGTGTACATCATTCTTTGTGGATATATCATCATGGTTGTCCTCTACCTAGAATCTTATACACATGAGAGAAGTTACATCTCTAGTTGATATCCTCTTTTCTTTCACGTCCACCGTTGCATTCCCTTTTTTATTTCCTTGGTGGTTTCGTGAAAGAATTTGTCTTGAGTGCGGATCTTATATCCTTGCATCTTGATGCACTCTTTGGTGGTGAAGATTATTTTCCTCATGCTTGTCTTCACGAGGGTTTTTCCATTTCGATTGGTATCCCTCCTCTTGACAAGGCTATTTTTTCTTACCTTCACCTGGGGTTGTCACAAGCTTTGGTTTTATCTTTCTTATTAGTAAGCTTGTGTACCCATTTGCCGGTAGTTTGTGTATGTGGGAAGGATATGGCTTGCACTTTGTGTCTCATTTCATCAAGACTATGTTGATGCTTAATGCTCATCCTTATACTAGTCTTCTCAAGTGCTTTGCCATGACTCACACACATCATTTTGGTTGAGCCTATTCTTAAGATTGCCTCTTTTACATGTTGCTCAACCATATGCTTAGTGCAAGTACTATGCTCATTGTCTTATCTACTTGCTTGCACTTGTTGTGTGTTTATATTGATTTTGGGGGAGTCGTGATCCTATTTTGTGCACTTGTATTCAAATACAAAAATTCTTATTTGTGCACAAATCATGGGGAACTCCTCTAGTTTCTTTATAAACACTCTTTTGCCCATATCATAATATCTTTTATTCATGTGGCTGGTAGGACCATGTGATTGATTGTTCCAATTGGTATCTTTTGATTGCTTGCTTCACTCTGGTGTATGTCTTTGTGCCATACGATCCTTTTTGCAATCTTTGGATCCCCATTGGATATGTGTATTTCATTGCACTCATATTTTGAGAAATACACACCTTTTGGAGGAACACCTATTATATTGGCTTACTAAGCTTTTCGCCCATTTTAGCAATCGATGCTAATGGGGGAGAAGTTTAGAGAATTTAGTTTGGAAAGCTTAGAGAGTTTTGCTTTTATTGCTTAAGCAGTTGCATCTCACACCCATGCATTGCTCTGCATGTGTGTGTGCTTGGTTGTGCTTCTTTCCTTATATAATCTCTCTTGCAAGTGGTTGTCATCAATTACCAAAATGGGGGAGATTGTAAGAGCACATTTCTCCATGTGTGGTTTTGTTAATTGATGACACCCCTATGGACTAATGGTTGCCTTGAGTTATATTCGAAGGATTTGTCCGTAGGTACTTCTTGAAGTCCATCTGTTGGTTTCAAGGAGTTTATATGGTGACCAAGGTGGTATTCAAGGTGTTATCCAAAGATTGGTCATGTAAGAGTTGAGCTTACTGCAAGCATGTCTTGAAGAAGAAGACTGTGTGAGCATTCATGTTTACCTTCAAGACATCATCTTTATGAAGAGAGAAGATAAGATACAAGGTTGATCAAGACTAAGTCAAAGAGTGAACCAAGTTGATCAACACACAAAGCGTACAAGATATACCGAGAAGGATCAAGTGATCACATGGTATGTTAAGCATTGTCCATTACGCTTTGTGTACTAACCCATGGTCTACGTGAGTGTTCTTTGTAGGGTTAGGTATATTTCCATGGGATTGCATCAAGAGGAAGATCCCATACAACCCATGGAAGATGACATCAAGTGGTGATCGTCATCAAGGTTGTGGTGTGCAAGTTCAAGTAAAGCATCACGAAGAAATCATGCTTGTAGCTTGCCGTCCATTGTGGTGACAATGGACTTGTGAAGGTGTGCCGAAGAGTGACTCACCCATAGTGGAGTATGGGGGAGCAATCAACTAGCCTTCATCGAGCCAACGCAATCACGAAAGGTGGTCCAACTTGAGGGAGTCAAGATCGTCATCATCTAGCTCAAGTGGACTTCGTGTAAGGCAAAGGTTTGCCCTTGATAGGTTTTCTATTTTACCGGTCTCATGGTGATAGTTTGGAGACCGGGTTATAGGATCGATAGCCGTACTATCAAGGGGGGCTCTCAACTGAGTAGCTTGATCGTATCGTTCGTCGAGAGCTCAAACAATTGCATCCTTGCATCATCTTTCTTGATTCTTATTTGTATTTTCTCTTTTTGAGGTTTTAGAGCTTGTGGTTATCTTCGTGACAAGCTCTAGTACATCGAAAACGGATTTCATATGCTTCTTCTATTGCGTTTTTGGTGTTGGAGGTTTTACCGGTCTTATCCGAGGAAGGGTTCTCACCATTTTATTATGGGCCATTTCTAATTTGCTTCTTATTGATATTTCTATCAAGATTGTGTTTGCCCATGTCGTTAGCTTTCCAACAAACTTGGTTTCGTTGAATTCGGAGTCCGTTTGCAGAAGTTGTGGCAGTTTTGGTGTTCTTAAAAGGCTGCAGCAGTACTACCGCGACTACTACCGCGGCTACTACCGCTTGGAGCGGATGTAATTTTTACTACCGCTCCAGAGCGGTACTACCGTGGCTACTTCCGCTCCGGACCAAAATCTCATGTTAAGTCCAGCGATGGTAGGCACGGATGTATTTTTTTAGTTCCGCTCGCAAGCAGTAGTACCACTACCCTTAGCGGTAGTACCGCTATCCCTAGCGGTAGTACCGTGAGGACGAGCGGTAGTACCGCTCCGGCGGTTCTACTGGCCTTTTGCCTCCTCGCTGTTGTTTTTCAAAGGGCTTCCACCGCCCTAGCGGTAGTACCGCTCCCATGAGCGGTAGTACCGCTCTGTGCGGGCTGTGAGCATAACGGTTGGATTTTTCCCCACCTATAAAAGGGGGTCTTCTTCCCCATTGAACCTTATCCTTTGAGCTCGAGTTTGCCCCCCATTGTTGACCTTCTTTGAGCTTGCTAACTCTCAATCCCTCCAATGATTCTTTCTAGTTCTTGGGGGAAAAGAGAGAGGAGATCTAGATCCACATTTCCACCAATCACTTTCTCCTCTAAGTGAGGGGAACCCCTTGGATCTAGATCTTGGAGTTCTTCGTGTTCTTCTTCGTTCTTCCTCTCATTTTCTTCCCTAGCATTAGTTGCTTTGGTGGGATTTGGGAGAGAAGGACTTGGGAACTCCGTGTGCCCTTGCCATTGCATTTGGTGCATAGGTTTGAGTTCTCCACGGTGATACGTGGAAGTGAGAAGTTGAGAAGCTTATTACTCTTGGGTGTTTGAGCACCCTTGAGCTTGTTCCTCTTGGGTGCTTTGGCGCCCTAGACGATTGTTGGTGCCTCGGAGCTCAATCATTGTGGTGCAAAGCTCCGGGCAAGGTTCGGGGTCTCTAATTAGGTTGTGGAGATTGCCCCGAGCATTTGAGGTCACCTCGGAGCCACAATCCATTGTGGTGAAGCTTCGTGGTGTTGTTCGGAGCCTCCAATTAAGTTGTGGAGTTTGCCCCAACCTTGTTTGTACAGGTTCGGTGATCGCCCTCAAGGGTCCCATAGTGGAATCACGGCATCTTGCATTGTGCGAGGGCATGAGGAGATTACGGTGGTCCTAGTGGCTTCTTGGGGAGCATTGTGCCTCCACACCGCTCCGAACGGAGATTAGCATCCGCAAGGGTGTGAACTTCGGGATACATCATCTTCACCACGTGCCTCGGTTATCTCTTACCCGAGCCCTTTACTTATGCACTTTACTTTGTGATAGCCATATGGTTTCTTGTTATATATCTTGCTATCACTTAGTTGTTTATCTTGCTTAGCATAAGTTGTTGGTGCACATAGGTGAGCCTAGTTGTTTTAGGTTTTGTGCTTGACATATTAAACGTTAGTTTTATTCCGCTTTGTTCAAGCCTAAACCGTAATTATTTTAAAGCGCCTATTCACCCCCCCCCTCTAGGCGACATCCACGTCCTTTCACCTGGCACTATTGACCGGACAGATCTACCCCTTTGACTTTCGCCGGACGGGGTTTGACCGAGGGACATTTTCACCTGGCTGTGATAGGCCATCCCATAGCAACATCTTAGAACAAGGTCCGGGCCCAAACCACCGCAAGATTCCCTCCGTGTCGACCCGACGCCACCGTTTCCCCCTCCAGGTGCCGGCGACAGCGCCGTCCGTGAAGGGGGTCACACTCCGGAGACGCGTGCCAGGTGTTTCCACCCGCCACCACATTTCCACACGCGTAAGAGGGCCCAGCGCAAGACCTGGCGGCATAGCTACCCCCCTAAGTCCCCCGTCCCGTCTAACCCTGGCTCAGTTGACCAGCGAATCTAGGATTTTGACTTTCGCCGGACGGGGTTTGACCGATGGACATTTTCACCTGGTTGTGATATGCCAGCCCATAGGTACACTTCTGATCAAGGTCCGGGCCTAGCCCACGGCAAGATTCCCTCCGTGTCTCACCGGCGTGGCCGTTTCCACCCTCTGTGTGACGGCGGCAGCGACGTCCGTGAGGAGGGTCACACTACGGAGCCGCGTGCCGGGTGCTTGCACCTGCCATCACACTTCCAGACGTGTAAGAGGGTCCAGCGCAAGACCTGGCGGCATTGCCACCCCCAGGTCCCCCGTCCCGTCTAACCCTGACACTGTTGACCGGATGGATCTACCCCTTTGACTTTCACCCGACGGGGTTTAACCATGGGACATTTTCACCTGGCTGTGATAGGCCAGCCCATAGCAACATATTAGAACAAGGTCCGGGCCCAGCCCACCGCAAGATTCCCTCCGTGTCTCACCGACGCGACCGTTTCCCCCCTTCAGGTGCCGGCGGCAGCGTCGTCCGTGAAAGGGGTCACGGTACGGAGACGCGTGCCGGGTGTTTGCACCCGCCATCACACTTCCATACGTGTAAGAGGGCCCAGCGCAAGACCTGGTGGCATTGCCACCCCCCCCCCCAAGTACCCCGTCCCGTCTAACCCTGGCACTGTTGACCGGACGGATCTACCCCTTTGACTTTCACCGGACGGGGTTTGACCGAGGGACATTTTCACCTGGCTGTGATAGGCCATCCCATAGCAACATCTTAGAACAAGGTCCGGGCCCAGCCCACCGCAAGATTCCCTCCGTGTCTCACCGACGCCACTGTTTCCCCCCTCTAGGTGCCGGCGACAGCGCCGTCCGTGAAGAGGGTCACACTACGGAGCCGCGTGCCGGGTGTTTGCACCTGCCACCACACTTCCATACATGTAAGAGGGCCCAGTGCAAGACCTGTCGGCATTGCCACCCCCCAAGTACATCGTCCCGTCTAACCCTGGCACCGTTGACCGGACGGATCTACCCCTTTGACTTTGACCGGACGTGTAACACCCCTGGATCAGTGCTACAGTGATCCATGTAAATAATCTACAGTGATTATCATGATCAGCAACAAATCTTTTTGCTAAATAGGATATGATCAAGTTGAAAGTCATACCCCCTCGCAAATTCCACTTCAAAAGCCCCTGGAATTTTATTGTGAAAAATAAAGTTGCAAACAGCAAAAGAAAATTGTTGCACATTTGTTATAAATCACAAAACAAATGTTGTTAAGGAACACAACATCACCTTGATGTTGGAGTGGACCCCACCATCAATAACAGAGCTTTAAAGCATTTAAATTTGCCCTTTAATTCCTTGGATAATTCAAACAATTTCCAAAAATGCTCAAACTATGTGAGGCAATGCAGAATATTGCACATTATTTATTGGATTAAGTTACAAATATTTGCTAAGGCAAATAGTAGCTGAAAATAAATAAAACAGAAAGTCTAAAACAGAACTGGAAAAGAAAAGAAATGGAAAAAGAAAAGCTACTGTGCACTTGAAGCCTGCATCTACAGTGTCGGCCCAGCCCACCTGGCGTCTCCTTCAACCTCCTGACGCCCGCCAGGGCGCGCTGTCGAGCAAGGAGCGAGCGCTCGCTCGCCAGCCCCCCCCCTTGCGAGATCTTTCCCCGCTCGCGTGGATGGATAAGGGCGTTGCCCCGTACCTCTCTGGACCCGTTGGTTCATCCTCTCCCCCTCTCCTTAGTCCTCCTCGCCCTCACCCGAGCGCAGCCATGGCCATGCCCGGTTGAGATCGTGGCCACACCTCGCCTCGCTCCTCTCCGCTAGGTCCCAGAGCTTCGCACCGTTCCCCTCTTCCTCCCCGTGCTCTGGATCGAGCCCCGGAGGCACTCACGCCGTCGCCCAAAGCTCGCCGCCGTCGATCTCGACCCTCCGAGCTCCTCCGGCTGCATCGGGCCTTCTCAGCACCGCAAGTGAGCACCTCTGCGTCCTCCTCTCTCTCGCATTGCTCCCCTAGGCCACCGCAGCGAGCTTGCACCATAGCCGCGTACTGGCCGCCGCCATTTTCGAAGAGCTCGAGCTCTGGGTGCCTCTGGCAGCCCGTGCAAGCTTTAGACGTGCTCCAGAGCCTCCCTAGCATCGATCCCGCACGGTAGTTCGCTCGTTTGCGCCCTGGTTTGCTCGCTGCCATGGACGCCCGAAGCTCCTTCCGCCGCCGTCAACGTTGCGCTCAACACCGGCCACCGCAGCAGCTCCCGATGGCTGGAATGGAACGGCGACGACGCCAGCTCACGAACGCGCCAAGAATGGCTCGATTTGGTGCATCACACGCGAAATCCGAGCCTCGCCCGCCTCTCTCGAGCTCGCCGGAGTTCCTCCGGTGGCCGGCCGGCGCCGCCGCCCACGTGGCCGGGTCGGTGCCACGGCCAGGGTCACTGGCCAGTGGGCCAGTGCGGCCCCGTTGACCTGTTGACCAGGTCAACCTGCTGACTGGACCTGGTCCAGTCTATGACAGGTGGGGCCTGACCCCCCTGTGAGTATGACAGTGGGCCAGCCCTGTTAGTTGCTTAATTAGCAAATAGATTAGTTTAAAATAATTAATCCGACTAATGTCTCATTGACAACGGACCCCACCCTGTTAATTAAACCTATTTAGATTAAATTAACACTGGTTTAAAAATGAGCCTAGGACAGCTGGGGCCCACTGGTCAGTTTGACCAGTCAGCCCCACTGTTGACTGCTGATGCAGTGATGATGTCAGCATGATGTCATAAATAGATTTTCGAATTTATTTAATTCTGTTAATTTCAGAAATTGATTAAAACTTTAGAAATTCGTATAAAATAATCCGTAGCTCAGATGAAAAAGTTTTACACATGAAAGTTGATCAGAAAAATCCCACGAATCCGAATACGATATCCGTTCGTCTGTCCCATGCTCCTAGCATAGCAAACATGGGACTTTTCCCCTCCGGATCGTCTGTCCGATAAATCCAAAGACCCGGGAAATATCGTCAAATATTCCCCCGTTCCGTCTGATATGTGTAGTACTGCGTTAGACTACCCCTAGCACTGCGTATTGCCATGTCATTGCATCTGTTTGCTTGTATTTATTGTTTCTTCCCCCTGTTCTCTCCGGCAGCCTCCGAGACTGACGCTGCTGCCGAGTACGACTACGCCCCTGACGACCAGTCTTTTGCAGCAGAGCAACAAGGCAAGCAAAACCCCCTTGATCATTCCGATATCACCTATTCTCTCTCTCTCATGCTTGCATTAGATTTTGCTACTGTATTTAACAGCACCTATTCTGATGCATAGCCTGATTTTGAGTACTGCTTTCATACCTACTTTCATATAATGTTGTAGTATAGGTATGGATATTGTCCCCCTGTGACTCCCATTTTACTATTGTCGTTGCCCCTGCTTTCATCACCGTCGTCATCGAGGACTTGAAGACAGAAGACTCAGTCAACAAGATTGACAAGCCATTACCGACACATCACCTCACATACCCCGAGTGTGATATATCGAGAGTGATTCCTCGGATATCCACTTGGTGTACTGACACACAGCCATTTTGACTTGACACTGAATTACATGTGAAAGACGGGACTGAAGGGACAGGCGGTACCACTCTGTTGAGGTGGACCTGAGTTCCCGACAGTCTTGAGATGGGTCGGCCCCAAGGGTACCCATGTGTGTGAGATGTGGTGGGGTGCGCTGGTAAGGCACCCGAAGGGATATAGACGAGGCGTGGCCGGACAGTGATGTCCTTGCCGCAAGTTCTCGAGACGGGGCGACGGAATGGAGGGACCGATCGTCACCGCAAACTATAAAGTCACTGACGGGTTTGGATATGTGATCTGAGTAGGCCTCTGGCCTTTTTCGCACTGACCACCGCGCGGGAATAAGTATGGGCACTCTACGGCGTACATTCTCCCGAAAGCTCTTTAGATGTCACATAGAGCGACTCGCGCCCGGGTGGCCTGAGTTAACGCATGGTCCTTGTTATAAGGCATGCTAGGACTGACACCGGCCGAGGGCGTAACGTGCAGGATGGCGAGGGCGATGGCCCAAGACCCCGAGCTATTAGGATGTAGACCGGCGTGCTGGCCTCTCTATTGAGCCTAGGTAGGACTACGTCGTATCGATCGGCCGAGGCCGGGTATGACCCAAAAATTGTATCCGGCCAGAGTTTATCGAGCGTGTTGGGTAAGTTTGTGCACCCCTGCAGGGAAGTTTTATCTAATCGATTAGCCATGTCCACAGTAATGGACGCTCAGAGAGTATCCTGGTCTATGATAACTAGAACTGGATACTTATGATGTTACTTGAATTATTGGCTTCGGGATTGCTTTCTCGCAGGGAGTTGAGGAAGAATCTCTGGGCCTTACTGCTTTATACCCTGTTAATTAAAATATGCTGCTCTAAACTCTCGTCTTATGCTGCAAGACGCTGAAGATGCTAGTCTTCGATAGGACTAGGCCTTCTTCCCTCTTCTGGCATTTCTGCAGTTTAGTCCAAAGATACAGCCCCATTCCTTTGATACGGGTGCATATCTAGCATAGTTCTGATGTCAGTCTTGCGAGTACTTTGGATGAGTACTCACCGTTGCTTTGCTCCCTTTTTCCCTTGATTCGATGCCGTGATCAGATGACGGAGCCCAGGAGACCCAGGATCCAGCTTACCCCGTTGACGACTACTACTACCCCGACGGAGGCCACTACTACCAGGATGGAGCCTACTACGACGTAGACTTCTCTGACGTCCAGGAGTAGTTCGGAGGTTCCCAGGCAGGAGGCCTGCGCCTTTTCGATCTAGTTTGTTGTTGTTATGCTCAGCCTTCTTAAGGCAAAACTTGTGTACCTTTTATGTCTGTACTCAGATGATGTTGCTTCCGCTGACTTTGTACTCAAGCAATTATATTCGAGCCCTCGAGGCCCCTGGCTGTAATATGAAGCTTGAATTATTTTAATTTGTGTTTAGAGTTGTGTTGTGATTCCTTCCAGCGAGTCTCTGGTCTTGATCGTGCATAAATGCGTGTATGGTTAGTGCACGGTTAAACCGGGGGCGTCGCAAGTTGGTATCAGAGCCGACTGCCTGTAGGTAGCCCCCTTGCCAACTCCTTGGCCGAAGTTGAGTCTAGTACTTGAAAAACTTTTACTAACACTGATGTTGTGGCTTACGGGCCCACATCTCAATCGGGTGGTATTAGGATCTTTTATTCCTCGTCTATACTCTGGGTTCTGATCTCTCTTATCTTTCGGGTTAAAGATTTTATTAACTCTAACTCTAGGTTCTCGTAACTACTCCTCCCGGAGAGCCCCTCATTTCAGATGATGGCTCGATTCATCAGAAGACTTCGAAGATACTCTCTGATGTTCTCCCGAGAACTTGTGCTCCTCGTTTTTGTGATTCCCTTTCACCGTCAACCCCTATGGATATCTACGTACAACTGTCGTTCATACTCATTCTACTTGCTCTTGTTATTACAAGGTACATCGAAGTATCTTATCGGAGATTCGTTCGTCTTCAGTTGTCATGAGTTTCACAAAATCATTCGAATTACTATTCGATCTTCCGAAATCCTCAGTAGCCTTTTGCTCTTGACATTCCCTCACCTGCTTGCGTTATGGTTAATTCCATATGTCTAGCAATATTCATTAAATCCTTGGTGATTGTCTTTTGATTTTATTGATTCAACCTGTGTGTGAATGCACGCAATCATCAGTTGATCCTTATAAATTATCTTTCCGGCTCAGACGCCTTTTCAAACATGAGCTAGTTCTCGGCAAATCAAACCTTGACCGATTGTGCCTCTGAGTCTATTCAACTTATCCATCCTTGATCAGAGCGTCTGCTGCTGATCCTTCGATTTGGAAATCTTAATTCCTTTGGTTATTTAAGCATCAAATTATTTGGATTTTCTATGATCTGATGCCTTGCATTCTTTCTCCTTCTGATTGGGTATCGATACTCACATCAGGTCCTTTGTGGACCGCCAGACCCAGTGTTGGGTTATTATCCGATAGCATCCTTCGCATTCAAAATTCTTGTGATGTTCTTCCTGTGATACAAGATGCCATTGGTAAATTGTGTCTTCTCCCTCTGGTAAGTTGTATCCTATGCTTTTGTCAGCCATGCTCTTTTGTCGAGCACGTGTTAATTACTTTTGAAGCTTGTGGTATATGTTCCTAAGATGCCCCGATGGGTTGAACCTATGCCTTCCTTAATCCGTGTGAACCCGACAGTTTTCACGAGTCATACTTTTCTGGTGTTTTGCCAGATAATCTTTCAAAACTATAGTTTCACCAAAGGCGAGGTGTAAATGGAAGGTGATGCATTAATGAAGTGGGAGTCGACCTTGAACTTTGTGTTCATGCCCATGGACCCGGTGTATGACTTATCATGGAGCTTCTTGTAACAATAATCATTTCTCTTTGTATGGATTGATCTTGTATCTATGTTTTGGTACTTTGCAACCGTGGGTTCGACCATGATTGTTCTTCTTTGATCCCATTCCTTGGACAAGTTCAAGCCCTTGTCTTCTGCAGATTAATACGCCTGCCCAGCCTCTATTTTGATCTACCTTCGAATATTACCCCCTGGTATCTCGAGGATATCGTGTCTTTGCCCTACATCTTAGGAATTTAAGATGAAGTAATACCTTACCCTATCATAGTCACTCCACAGGTTCTGGGTTGTCATCTACCGAGAACATCGAATAGTGAATCGAGTCCGCACTGCAATTCAACAACTCGTAGTAAACTTCTTTGTTTACGAGTTTGTACTCGATCATGTCATTCCCAGCTGATTGGCTACCTCATCATCGTCATGCTGAAGCTTGACCATGCTACCTAAGTCCTTCATCCCCGGAACACAATTCCAACAGCGCGCTAAGCTTACATCGAATTTTCAACATCATGATTAGTTGTCTTGAAGGACAATATCGATTTTGAGCTAGCAATCTTATCTGTGGTTCCGATAACCTTTCGCTTCACCATTCCTTTGCTTGATGCCGTCGCTGATCGATTACATCTTCATGAAACTTCTCGACAAATGTGTCGTGATCATCATCAACATTTTGAGCTCTTCCAAGTATCAATCGAATTCATGATGAGAAATACCATCCTTACCCCTCGATGATTTCTGATATCATCGACAACATTCTCGCCTTCCCTACAACGCAAACTTATTAATGTTCTGTGTTGCACCTTGAGTTCCTTGATATCCAACTTATGTTCTGTTCTACCTTGGCGTGATGCCATATCTTATGTCAATGGTGTCATGAGAATTTCACCATCTCTTAAGAATTCTTGATATAGTGATACTCCTTACCATCACCATTCATTTCTTGGTCCCCGTGATTGTTTCTAACCGGAGTACCGACAAGTGAACTGTGAATTGTGAATTCAATACTTCAAGCATTCCTATTACTTCAAAGTTGATGAGTGGTAATTTCATTCTTAGTGTGTTAGTGGTTGAATCACCATTCTAACATTGATCGTGCCGCTTGGTCTATAATTCCGGGTGCACTTTTTGATCAATGTTTAAATTGTGGAAGTTCTCCCCGAACATTCATTGTTATATCATCTGCTGTGACCAATGCTAGCGCCTTGTTCACATAATTCTGGAAATCCATCTTTATGGAATCCCGATGAATTGCTGCTGAGCCCATCGGCCACCTTCTCATCTTCTCCATGGTTAATGATGGACTCCTGTTTCGGAGCTTGCTTCCGTATTCCATGTTCTGAGATTCTTGCAACGTGATCTTGTCGATTTGTGTTGCATCCCTTTTCCTTCTCAGGCCTGCTAAGTCTGAGGTATCGAAATACCAAACATATCTGAATCTCAGTCAGATATGATGGTTGGAACATCTTCCAAGAATTATAACATTGGTCTCTCGGTACCCGATAAGGTGATGTCATGTCGCACACACGTGGCCGGATGACCTATTGTTATAATGCCTTGTTCAGCAAGAATTGCAATTCTTCCATGGGGAAATTATAAGACTTATTTTATAAGTTGTTCCTACTGGATCCTTGTGTAACCAAAGTTTGACCTTTACCTGGTGACCATGTCTTTGCTATCTCGAAGCATGTCTGTGGTACACCGATCATCAAAACAAGAACATTGGAGGCATAATGCTAAATGTTTCTTGATCAATTATCCAAACATCATTGTATTGGTAAACATCATAAATTCCTTGCCCCTTAGTCTTAATGGTTACCTACCTGGAGCCTTGTCATGATTATCTCGCTCGGCTTGCCCTTGGAAAGGACATACACCTAATGCTCATGTATACACATTTTCTTTTCCATTGGTCTATTTAATGTGATAATCACATTTTCCTTTCCATTGGTCTGTTTAACCTTTCTTGAGATTTATTTGATCTGAGCAGTGATAATTCCCTGCTTAGGTAAATACCTCGGTGTACTACTCTGTCAGTAAGACCCTGTTACTATTGTTGTTAACATTTCGGTAACCGCCGGTGGACGAGAACTTTGCCTATTGGTCCACCTCGTTTCGACGAGCAGGAAGATGGTTCTCTTCATCCCCCGCCCTTGGTACCAATGTTGTTGCCAACATAGTTGGCAGACTTTCCCCTGACATGTTCTGCTATCATGACCGTGCAAGATGTCACCGCTCTTCCTACTCTTAATCCACATGATGGGCCCATAACCCATAGTTCCACAGGATCGAAACCTGACTCTCCTGTACCACTTTGATTCCAAGGTATCTTTTGCACTTGGCTTCGTATGTAATTCCCGAGCCACCGCCTAAGGGATGATCTATTTTTGTGTCAGACGCAATATTTATTTCGTTGCTCTGAACCCCTTTTCACCTTCTGATCAGGCATCGAATGATTGCCTACCTGTTTGAAACTTTTGAACCATCGCATATTGCTCTCAATGAATTCCCTAAGTAACAACTCGAGAAATAATTCATGTCTTCTTCCTTGAGTTCTCTGTCACGTGCCCAATTTGGTGGAGATACGTTCTACCAGAGTTTCTCCCTCTAATTGCATTGGTAGGACAATGAAGATCCCGAAGAAAGGATGACGACTTCATCAGGATGACCTGGAACAGAGAATTGAAGACTTCAACATAAGGGGATCAACCTCTTCGATGAGAGCAACAAGAACAAGAAGACTCGTTAGAATTTCGTGACCAAACTTTCTCCCCCTTACTCTCCCTCTAAATTCTCGGGACGAGAATTCTTGTTAGACGAGGAGAGTTGTAACACCCCTGGATCAGTGCTACAGTGATCCATGTAAATAAGCTACAGTGATGACCATGATCAGCAACAAATCTTTTTGCTAAATAGGATATGATCAAGTTGAAAGGCATACCCCCTCTCAAATTCCACTTCAAAAGCCCCTAGAATTTTATTGTGAAAAATAAAGTTGCAAACAGCAAAAGAAAATTGTTGCACATTTGTTATAAATCACAAAACAAATGTTGTTAAGGAACACAACATCACCTTGATGTTGGAGTGGACCCCACCATCAATAACAGAGCTTTAAAGCATTTAAATTTGCCCTTTAATTCCTTGGATAATTCAAACAATTTCCAAAAATGCTCAAACTATGTGAGGCAATGCAGAATATTGCACATTATTTATTGGATTAAGTTACAAATATTTGCTAAGGCAAATAGTAGCTGAAAATAAATAAAACAGAAAGTCTAAAACAGAACTGGAAAAGAAAAGAAATGGAAAAAGAAAAGCTACTGTGCACTTGAAGCCTGCATCTACAATGTCGGCCCAGCCCACCTGGCGTCTCCTTCAACCTCCTGACGCCCGCCAGGGCGCGCTGTCGAGCAGGGAGCGAGCGCTCGCTCGCCAGCCCCCCCCCCCCCTCGCGAGATCTTTCCCCGCTCACGTGGATGGATAAGGGCGTTGCCCCGCACCTCTCTAGACCCGTTGGTTCATCCTCTCCCCCTCTCCTTCGTCCTCCTCGCCCTCACCCGAGCGCAGCCATGGCCATGCCCGGTTGAGCTCGTGGCCACACCTCGCCTCGCTCCTCTCTGCTAGGTCCCAGAGCTTCGCACCGTTCCCCTCTTCCTCCCCGTGCTCTGGATCGAGCCCCAGAGGCACTCACGCCGTCGCCCGCAAGCTTCTTCCTCTTCGGGACCCGAAAGCTCGCCGCCGTCGATCTCGACCCTCCGAGCTCCTCCGGCTACATCGAGCCTTCTCAGCGCCGCAAGTGAGCACCTCTGCGTCCTCCTCTCTCTTGCATTGCTCCCCTAGGCCACCGCAGCGAGCTTGCACCGTAGCCGCGTACTGGCCGCCGCCATTTTCGAAGAGCTCGAGCTCTGGGTGCCTCTGGCAGCCCGTGCATGCTTTAGACGTGCTCCAGAGCCTCCCTAGCATCGATCCCGCACGGTAGTTCGCTCGTTTGCGCCCCGGTTTGCTCGCTGCCATGGACGCCCGAAGCTCCTTCCGCCGCCGTCAACGTTGCGCTCAACACTGGCCACCGCAGCAGCTCCCGATGGCTGGAATGGAACGGCGACGACGCCAGCTCACGAACGCGCCAAGAATGGCTCGATTTGGTGCATCACACGCGAAATCCGAGCCTCGCCCGCCTCTCTGGAGCTTGCCGGAGTTCCTCCGGTGGCCGGCCGGCGCCGCCGCCCACGTGGCCGGGTCGGTGCCACGGCCAGGGTCACTGGCCAGTGGGCCAGTGCGGCCCCGTTGACCTGTTGACCAGGTCAACCTGCTGACTGGACCTGGTCCAGTCTATGACAGGTGGGGCCCGACCCCCCCTGTGAGTATGACAGTGGGCCAGCCCTGTCAGTTGCTTAATTAGCAAATAGATTAGTTTAAAATAATTAATCCGACTAATGTCTCATTGACAACGGACCCCACCCTGTTAATTAAACCTATTTAGATTAAATTAACACTGGTTTAAAAATGAGCCTATGACAGCTGGGGCCCACTGGTCAGTTTGACCAGTCAGCCCCACTGTTGACTGCTGATGCAGTGATGATGTCAGCATGATGTCATAAATGGATTTTCGAATTTATTTAATTCGGTTAATTTCAGAAATTGATTAAAACTTTAGAAATTCGTATAAAATAATCCGTAGCTCAGATGAAAAAGTTTTATACATGAAAGTTGATCAGAAAAATCCCATGAATCCAAATACGGTATCCGTTTGTCTGTCACATGCTCCTAGCATAGCAAACATGGGACTTTTCCCCTCCGGATCGTCTGTCCGATAAATCCAAAGACCCAGGAAATATCGTCAGATATTCCCCCGTTCCGTCTGATACGTGTAGTACTGCGTTAGACTACCCCTAGCACTCCGTATTGCCATGTCATGCATCGTGTTGCATCTGTTTGCTTGTATTTATTGTTTCTTCCCCCTGTTCTCTCCGGTAGCCTCCGAGACTGACGCTGCTGCCGAGTACGACTACGCCCCTGACGACCAGTATTTTGCAGTAGAGCAACAAGGCAAGCAAAACCCCTTTGATCATTCCGATATCACCTATTCTCTCTCTCTCATGCTTGCATTAGATTTTGCTACTGTATTTAACAGCACCTATTCTGATGCATAGCCTGATTTTGAGTACTGCTTTCATACCTACTTTCATATAATGTTGTAGTATAGGTATGGATATTGTCCCCCTGTGACTCCCATTTTACTATTGTCGTTGCCCCTGCTTTCATCACCGTCGTCATCGAGGACTTGAAGACAGAAGACTCAGTCAACATGACTGACAAGCCATTACCGACACATCACCTCACATACCCCGAGTGTGATATATCGAGAGTGATTCCTCGGATATCCACTTGGTGTACTGACACACAGCCATTTTGACTTGACATTGAATTACATGTGAAAGATGGGACTGAAGGGACAGGCGGTACCACTCTGTTGAGGTGGACCTGAGTTCCCGACAGTCTTGAGATGGGTCGGCCCCAAGGGTACCCATGTGTGTGAGATGTGGTGGGGTGCGCCGGTAAGGCACCCGAAGGGATATAGACGAGGCGTGGCCGGACAGTGATTTCCTTGCCGCAAGTTCTCGAGACGGGGCGACGGGATGAAGGGACCGATCGTCACCGCAAACTATAAAGTCACTAACGGGTTTGGATATGTGATCTGAGTAGGCCTCTGGCCTTTTTCGCACTGACCACCACGCGGGAATAAGTATGGGCACTCTACGGCGTACATTCTCCCGAAAGCTCTTCAGATGTCACATAGAGCGACTCGCGCCCGGGTGGCCCGAGCTAACGCATGGTCCTTGTTATAAGGCATGCTAGGACTGACACCAGCCGAGGGCATAACGTGCAGGATGGCGAGGGCGATGGCCCAAGACCCCGAGCTATTAGGATGTAGACCGGCGTGCTGGCCTCTTTGTTGAGCCTAGGTAAGACTACGTCGTATCGATCGGCCGAGGCCGGGTATGACCCGAAAATTGTATCCGGCCAGAGTTTATCGAGTGTGTTGGGTAAGTTTGTGCACCCCTGCAGGGAAGTTTTATCTAATCGATTAGCCGTGTCCACGGTAACGGAAGCTCAGAGAGTATCCTGGTCTATGATAACTAGAACTGGATACTTATGATGTTACTTGAATTATTGGCTCCGGGATTGCTTTCTCGCTGGGAGTCGAGGAAGAATCTCTGGGCCTTTCTGCTTTATACCCTGTTTATTAAAATATGCTGCTCTAAACTCTCGTCTTATGCTGCAAGACGCTGAAGATGCTAGTCTTCGATAGGACTAGGCCTTCTTCCCTCTTCTGGCATTTCTGCAGTTTAGTCCAAAGATACAACACCATTCCTTTGATACGGGTGCATATCTAGCATAGTTCTGATGTCAGTCTTGCGAGTACTTTGGATGAGTACTCACCGTTGCTTTGCTCCCTTTTTCACTTGATTCGATGCCGCGATCAGATGACGGAGCCTAGGAGACCCAGGATCCAGCTTACCCCGTTGACGACTACTACTACCCCGACGGAGGCCACTACTACCAGGATGGAGCCTACTACGACGTAGACTTCTCTGACGTCCAGGAGTAGTTCGGAGGTTCCCAGGCAGGAGGCCTGCGCCTTTTCGATCTAGTTTGTCGTTGTTATGCTCAGCCTTCTTAAGGCAAAACTTGTGTACCTTTTATGTCTGTACTCAGATGATGTTGCTTCCGCTGACTTTGTACTCAAGCAATTATATTCGAGCCCTCGAGGCCCCTAGCTTTAATATGAAGCTTCAATTATTTTAATTTGTGTTTAGAGTTGTGTTGTGATTCCTTCCAGCGAGTCTCTGGTCTTGATCGTGCATAAATGCGTGTATGGTTAGTGCACGGTTAAACCGGGGGCGTCGCAGGACGGGTGTTGACCAAGGGACATTTTCACCTGGTTGTGATATGCCAGCCCATAGGTACACTTCCGATCAAGGTCCGGGACCAGCCCACCGCAAGATTCCTTCCTGGTATCACCGGCGTGGCCATTTCCACCCTCCGTGTGACGGCGGCAGCGACGTCCGTGAGGAGGGTCACACTACGGAGCCGCGTGTCGGGTGCTTGCACCTGCCATCACACTTCAAGACGTGTAAGAGGACCCAGCGCAAGACCTGGCGGCATTGCCACCCCCCAAGTACCCCGTCTCGTCTAACCCTGACTCTGTTCACCGGATGGATCTACCCCCGTTGACTTTCGCCGGACGAGGTATGACCGATGGACATTTTCACCTGGCTGTGATATGCCAGCCCATAGCAACATCAAAGAATAAGGTCCGGGCCCAACCCACCGCATGATTCCCTCCGTGTCTCACCGGCGTGGCTGTTTCCACCCTCCGTGTGATGGCGGCAGCGACGTCCGTGAGGAGGGTCACACTACGGAGCCGCGTGCCGGGTGCTTGCACCTGCCATTACACTTTCAGACGTTTAAGAGGGCCCAGCGCAAGACCTGGTGGCATTGCCACCCCCCAGGTCCCGCGTCCCGTCTAACCCTGACACTGTTGACCGGGCGGATCTACCCCTTTGACTTTCACCGGACGGGGTTTGACCGAGGGACATTTTCACCTGGCTGTGATAGGCCAGCCCATAGCAACATCTTAGAACAAGGTCCGGGCCCAGCCCACCGCAAGATTCCCTCCGTGTCTCACCGACGCGACCGTTTCCCCCCTTCAGGTGCCGACGGCAGCGCCGTCCGTGAAGGGGGTAACGCTACGGAGACGCATGCCGGGTGTTTGCACCTGCCATCACACTTCCATACGTGTAAGAGGGCCCAGCGCAAGACCTGGCGGCATTGCCGACCCCCCCCCCCCCCAAGTACCCCGTCCCGTCTAACCCTGGCACTGTTGACCGGACGAATCTACCCCTTTGACTTTCACCGGACGGGGTTTGACCGAGGGACATTTTCACCTGGTTGTGATAGGCCATCCCATAGCAACATCTTATTAGAACAAGGTCCGGGCCCAGCCCACCGCAAGATTCGCTCCGTGTCTCACCGATGCCACCGTTTCCCCCCTCCAGGTGCCGGCGGCAGCGTCGTCCGTGAAGAGGGTCACACTACGGAGCCGCGTGCCGGGTGTTTCCACCTGCCACCACACTTCCATACGTCTAAGAGGGCCCAACGCAAGACCTCTCGGCATTGCCACCCCCTAAGTACCCCATCCCGTCTAACCCTGGCACCGTTGACCGGACGGATCTACCCCTTTGACTTTGACCGGACGGGGGTTGACCAAGGGACATTTTCACGTGGTTGTGATATGCCAGCCCATAGGTACACTTCCGATCAAGGTCCGGGCCCAGCCCACCGCAAGATTCCCTCCGGGTCTCACCGGCGTGGCCGTTTCCACCCTCCGTGTGACGGCGGCAGCGACGTCCGTGAGGAGGGTCACACTACGGAGCCACATGTTGGGTGCTTGCACCTTCCATCACACTTCCAGACGTGTAAGAGGACCCAGCGCAAGACCTGGCGGCATTGCCACCCCCCAAGTACCCCGTCCCGTCTAACCCTGGCACTGTTGACCGGACGGATCTACCCCTTTGACTTTCACCGGACAGGGTTTGACCGAGGGACATTTTCACCTGGCTGTGATAGGCCAGCCCATAGCAACATCTTAGAACAAGGTCCGGGCCCAACCCACCGCAAGATTCCCTCCGTGTCTCACTGACGCCACCATTTCCCCCCTCCAGGTGCCAGCGGCAGCGCCGTCCGTGAAGAGGGTCACACTCCGGAGCCGCGTGCCGGGTGCTTGCACCTACCATCACACTTCCATTCGTGTAAGGGGGCCCAGCGCAAGACCTGGCGGCATTGCCACCCCCAAGTACCCCGTCCCGTCTAACCCTGGCACTGTTGACCGGACAAATCTACCAATTTGGCTTTCGCCGGACGGGGTTTGACCGAGGGACATTTTCACCTGGCTGTGATAGGCCATCCCATAGCAACATCTTAGAACAAGGTCCGGGCCCAAACCACCGCAAGATTCCCTCCGTGTCGACCCGACGCCACCGTTTCCCCCCTCCAGGTGCCGGCGACAGCGCCGTCCGCAAAGGGGGTCACACTCCGGAGATGCCTGCCAGGTGTTTGCACCCGCCACCACATTTCCACACGCGTAAGAGGGCCCAGCGCAAGACCTGGCGGCATAGCTACCCCCCTAAGTCCCCCGTCCCGTCTAACCCTGGCTCAGTTGAGCAGCGAATATAGGCCTTTGACTTTCGTCGGACGGGGTTTGACCGATGGACATTTTCACCTGGTTGTGATATGCCAGCCCATAGGTACACTTCTGATCAAGGTCCGGGCCCAGCCCACGGCAAGATTCCCTCCGTGTCTCACCGGCGTGGCCGTTTCCACCCTCCGTGTGACGGTGGCAGCGACGTCCGTGAGGAGGGTCACACTACGGAGCCGCGTGCCGGGTGCTTGCACCTGCCATCACACTTCCAGATGTGTAAGAGGGTCCAGCGCAAGACCTGGCGGCATTGCCACCCTCCAGGTCCCCCATCCCGTCTAACCCTGACACTGTTGACCGAATGGATCTACCCCATTGACTTTCACCGGACGGGGTTTGACCGAGGGACATTTTCACCTGGCTGTGATAGGCCAGCCCATAGCAACATATTGGAACAAGGTCCGGGCCCAGCCCACCGCAAGATTCCCTCCGTGTCTCACCGACGCGACCGTTTCCCCCCTTCAGGTGCCGGCGGCAGCGCCGTCCGTGAAGGGGGTCACGCTACGGAGACGCATGTCGGGTGTTTGCACCCGCCATCACACTTCCATACGTGTAAGAGGGCCCAACGCAAGACCTGGCGGCATTGCCACCCCCCCAAGTACCCCGTCCCGTCTAACCCTGGCACTGTTGACCGTACGGATCTACCCCTTTGACTTTCACCGGACGGGGTTTGACCACGGGACATTTTCACCTGGCTGTGATAGGCCATCCCATAGCAACATCTTAGAATAAGGTCCGGGCCCAGCCCACCGCAAGATTCCCTCCGTGTCTCACCGACGCCACCGTTTCCTCCCTCCAGGTGCCGGCGGCAGCGCCGTCCGTGAAGAGGGTCACCCTACGGAGCCGCGTGCCGGGTGTTTACACCTGCCACCACACTTCCATACATGTAAGAGGGCCCAGCGCAAGACCTGTCGGCATTGCCACCCCCCCCCCCCCCCAAGTACCTCGTCCCGTCTAACCCTGGCACCGTTGACCGAACGGATCTACCCCTTTGACTTTGACCGGACGGGTGTTGACCAAGGGACATTTTCACCTGGTTGTGATATGCCAGCCCATAGGTACACTTACGATCAAGGTCCGGGCCCACCCACCGCAAGATTCCCTCCGGGTCTTACCGGCGTGGCCGTTTCCACCCTCCGTGTGACGATGGCAGCGACGTCCGTGAGGAGGGTCACACTACGGAGCCGCGTGTCGGGTGCTTGCACCTGCCATCACACTTCCAGACGTGTAAGAGGACCCAGCGCAAGACCTGGCGGCATTGCCACCCCCCAAGTACCCCATCCCGTCTAACCTTGACTCTGTTCACCGGACGGATCTACCCCTTTGACTTTCGCCGGACGAGGTATGACCGATGGACATTTTCACCTGGCTGTGATATGCCAGCCCATGGCAACATCTTAGAATAAGGTCCGGGCCCAATCCACTGCAAGATTCCCTCCGTGTCGACCCGACGCGACCGTTTCCCCCCTCCACGTGCCGGCGGCAGCGCCGTCCGTGAAGGGGGTCACACTCTGGAGACACGTGCCTGGTGTTTGCACCCGCCACCACATTTCCAGACGCGTAAGAGGGCCCAGCGCAAGACCTGGCGGCATAGCTACCCCCCTAAGTCCCCCGTCCCGTCTAACCCTGCATTGTTGACCGGACAGATCTACCCCTTTGACTTTCACCGGACGGGATTTGACCGAGGGACATTTTCACCTGGCTGTGATAGGCCAGCCCATAGCAACATCTTAGAACAAGGTCCGGGCCCAACCCACCGCAAGATTCCCTCCGTGTCTCACCGACGCCACCGTTTCCCCCCTCCAGGTGCCGGCGGCAGCGCCGTCCGTGAAGAGGGTCACACTCTGGAGCCGCGTGCCGGGTGCTTGCACCTGCCATCACACTTCCATTCGTGTAAGAGGGCCCAGCGCAAGACCTGGCGGCATTGCCACCCCCCAAGTACCCCGTCCCGTCTAACCCTGGCACTGTTGACCGGACAGATCTACCCCTTTGACTTTCCCCAGACGGGGTTTGACCGAGGGACATTTTCACCTGGCTGTGATAGGCCATCCCATAGCAACATCTTAGAACAAGGTCCGGGCCCAAACCACCGCAAGATTCCCTCCGTGTCGACCTGACGCCACCATTTCCCCCCTCCAAGTGCCGGCGACAGCGCCGTCCGTGAAGAGGGTCACACTCCGGAGACACGTTCCGGGTGTTTGCACCCGCCACCACATTTCCAGACGCGTAAGAGGGCCCAGCGCAAGACCTGGCGGCATAGCTACCCCCCCCCCCCCCCCCCGGAATTGTCTAACCCCCCCATGATTTTAGCGCCTATACACACAGCTAAATAAACGATGCATTGTAAAAACTATGTGTAGACTATATATAACATGGACATGGGCTATAGACTTCCTAAGTAAATCAAATTTTAATATAGGGAAAAAGATTAAAAAAAATACATAGATATGCCGACGGCATAACCGTCGGCATAGCTATGCCCCCAGATCGGCAGTCCCCTCGGATCGGTGACGTGGCACCTGCCGCGGATCGATGACGTGGACGAAAGCAGCTATGCCGACGGTGTCCGTTAGGGCCGTCGGCATATCTTTGACAGCGTCAAACGGCCGTAAACCACCAGGTGGCCGGGCCCGTAGATATGCCGACGGGGTGGCTATGCCGACGGCCACCGTAGGCGCAGATCCATCTACACCGACGGTTACCGTCGGCATATATGGATCTACGCCGACGGTTTTTCGTACGCCGACGGTTAGGCGCAGGTTGTCGGCATAGGGTAATGTGGGCCGACGGGGGCCGTCGGCAACGAGCCTGATTCCGGTAGTGAATCTTAGTCAATATTTTGTTTGATTTAGGTAAAGTAGTTATGTAAAATATTTCGAATCAAGTTTGAATCTAGTCTAAATTTGCATCGAATTTTACCCCGTTAAATTCAAGAGATGGGTAATGTATATGGTGAAGCTTCACCCATCGCTAGCTCTGCTTCATTTTTGGACACCCGGAGTAGCCACACCTTTCCGACGATGAAACATGACATCGTGATCTCCAACATCTTTCTGAACTTCTTTTAGGTGTCCAGCCTGATGACGAGCCTGCCAGGTTTGTGTGGATGCTCAATGTAGATTAAACCGTGGCCTAACAAGGCGATCGATGTAGCTCTATGAGAGGACGATGTTGCACCGACGAGACGTGGAAGACGAAGCAGCAGGGTCATCAAATGACTAGACTCCTTTGTGTTACATTTTCACCAAGTCGAGAGGAAATTTCATAAAGCACGCTAATTTAAATGCAGGATCGCTGAAGCACTTGAAGAAACTAGTATACAAAATTAAGATCCTGTTGTGCAAAATGGTCGTCTAGACATCATCAAATCCAGAACGCGCCGGGCAAAGAGAGAGAACAATTAGGCACGAGGTAGGAGCGGCCAGGCCGGCACGGCGTGACCACGAGGTCGCCGTCTTTGCAATGCTTGGCGCGGAACATGGTCACATGGAGCAGGCACTTTCCACGCCTGGCTTCTGCTCCCTTGGCGGCCATCGCCGGCACGATCTCGACGAGGCAGAACCGCCCATGCCCGATGTGGACTAGTTCGCGGCACCCGAGGTTCGCCGGTGTCTTGAGGAACGTGAGCTCCTGATCGCACATCTTCCACGCCGGCGCCGGCACCGGCCCCTCGATGTCGGCGTCGGCGAGGTCCGGGACGTCGCAGGAGCAAAGGTAGGGCTTTCCCTCGATCCCGCCGTCGGTGCCGTCGGCCTCCCGGATCCCGACCCACGTGCCCAACTCGCCGTCGTAGTACCCGCGGCCATGGAACGGCAGGCGCCAGTCGCCGCGGCGCGCCGACCGGCAGCCCTCGGTGTCGAGCGAGAAGGTGAAGGAGGACGAGGCGAAGACGGTGCAGCCATCCGGGTGCACGGCGTGCGACTTGACATGGCTGCGGTCGCCGGTGGCGTCGAGCTGGTGCGGCCTCCGGCACATCTTCCAGACCCACTCCTCGTCAGGCTCCTGGTATACCAGGTAGCCCGGCGTGTCGTCGGCATGTATCACCCACATCTTGTCGCCGACGGCCGCGGCTTGGTAGGGACGAGAGGGAAACCATTCCCTGGCCTCCAGCACGTCGCCGTCGGGCTCGTCGTCGCAGGGGCCGGGGGGGAATTCATGCGGTGGTCGCCCGCCGTCCAGCGTCCCCGTTTTGGTGTCGTAGACCAAGGTGAGGAAGTAGTCACTGCGGCAGAACAGTACGGAGAGGGTGCCGGTGTGAGCCGTCATGACGATGCTGCTGCGGACGGCGTCGAAGTGCGTGTCATATGTGCCCGACAATGAGACGCCCAGGCGGAGGGCTCGTCCGGGGAGGCCGTGCGGCGCCTCGTCAATGGCGGTCGCGTGCTCATCGCCGCTGACGCCGCCGCCGTCGAGGAGGTCGTCGACGTCGAGCTTGTAGATACTGTGGCTCGCCGGGCGCCTCTCCTTGAGCACCACGTACAGATGCCGGCGCAGATTGGACTCCGCCGCCGTCGCCGTCCTGCCATCAGCTCCGTTGGGCCGTGCCGTGTCGGCGGCGGCGGCGTAGGCACGTGATGGAAGGATCCTTGGCTTGGCAGCGCCCGGAGCGGCAGCTGCTCGCCGCCGGAGGTGGGAGAGAAGGGGCTGAGATCGGGCCATGAACGATCGCAACATTGTGGGAAGAAATTCAGATCGTGAATTCGTGATAGTCCGCGAGAAAGGTAAAAGAATGATGCTATCGTGATTCGTTATGAGTTACCACGCGCTTTATAATTGGTTGGGATTGGACAAATCTTTTTTTTTAACAATCAATACCATGATATATTATAGTGGGAAAAGCTTACCATCATCCGGCGGATGGCAGCGTCCGCGTCCGTCACATTCCGTGCATGACACGTGTCCAGGTCCGAATACCGTCATTCGTGGAACGCGTTTCTGCAACAGGGACTATATTTCTGAAACATATACATTGTTGCAATGATCTCCGACGGATTTATGATTTGCAACACAATTTTCTGCAACAAAACCTCAGTTGCAAAAAAATTCATCCAACAAACCTTAGTTGCAACAAAAAAACTGTTGCAAATTTTTTTTGCAACAAGACATACATTGCAGAAATAATTCTGCAACAGAACATGTGTTGCAGTAATGAAGTTGTGCTCGGCTCGTTTGATACGCCAAATCGGACGGCTCGTGACCCGGCTGCCGGCGGACGCGTAGCACGCCCCTATTATAGTAGCAAATTGTACATGATAGAGATACATGAGCTGACTAAACGAGTAAATCTTCGAGATCTTCAAACTCGGAGCTTGGGAGGTAGTCCAGGAGCGGATGCAGATTGTGGTCTGCATCGACGACATCTGAAAGACAAAACATGTGTTGGGTTCGTGATTGATGGATGGCAGGTATGATTTCCTCCTTCGACGTCTTAGTCGTGGTGGGGTGTCAGATCTGGAGTTCGATGGCGTGTCCGGGGTGTTGCCCCGGTCTGATTCGTTCAACGGCAATGGTTTCATCTTTGGTGAGCCACCTTGGAGGTCCGTAAAGCTGCATATCAGCGATGGAGCCGCGTCGAGCTCGGGTGAGGAGGTGATCCGTCATTATTTTCTTTGGTGGCTGCTGTGGTGGTGCTGGAGGCAGGTGACGGACGTTGGTGTCAAGTTCAGCGATGTTTTGCTATCTTTTCAGTTTTGTCATGTCGGTTTTTACGTGACTTGTAATTTGATCTTTATGATATAAATGAGACACGTATTACCATGCAAAAAAAAACTCTTTTTTCTTCCATGACACAATCTTGTACTTTTCTGAAGGCAGCAGTAGGAACATAACAAACGTATCAAACCATAGACCTGTAGGGTTCTCCCATTATTTTAATTTGAGCCGCAATGCCAAGGCTCTGACGTACGCCGCCATTAAAGAATTCAACAAACATCCGCAAGAGTACCAACACCGGTATTCCAAGGACAAAAAACCGAACAACCAGGTCAACGTCGCTTGGAGTCGAGAACGTAGCAATCAGGACAGATATTGCGAGGACAATCCTCCTCCCGGCGACCATGAGAAAAAATCCAGAACCGTTCTGGCGAAGCAAGATCTGAAGGACCATACCTAGACAAATTTATTTTTCCAACACCACCATTGATGTCGGGAAGAAGATCTTGTCGTCGAACGAAGGGACGAAGATTATTTATTGTAGACGATGCCATCTCCAAAGAAGAAGGCGACTGTCAAAACCCTAAACCAATCTAATGAAAACACTACTATTATTAAGAACTCTACTCATAGATCGGGTTCCCCATCCCTCCTGACACCGGCAAGGCCAGCCGGAGGAGGGGGGACCAATCTATGGTGGAGGTGGTGGCGGCGGCTAGGTCTTTCTGAGGAGGAGGCGGCTTCCCGTGAGTCTTGGACAAATCTTGCTATATACTAGAGTCGGCTGATTTTGTTAGTTTCCTTGTTATCTCAATGTTTAGGAAGACAATGTTGTAATGGGTTTGCTTAAGCTAGCTCAGTCGACTGAGACTTAACCATTGAATCTTTTTGCATGGAGATTCGTGTTAGACTAAGCAACGTCCAATGGTCCTCGTAGCACTTCTTCCCACCGCTTGCAGCATTGCTCACCGTTCGCAGCGTCCTTCGGTGTTGGTTGCATCATGTTGTCTCACAACGTCATGTCACACCACCGGTTGTAACATCGAGCCAAGCCATTCATAGCACCCCAACTACGTCTCAACTAAGGGCTCATTTGATTCAGAGAAATTCTATAGGATTTTTGGAGGATTGAAATCCTTAGGAATTTTCCTACATTGATCCTTTGATTCATAGGATTTGATCCCATATGAATTTTTCCGATGCGCCGCTTGCGGCCGCCGAACCCACCATGGCCGTACTACATTTCATAGGAATTCGAACATCCAATCCAACCTTCTTTTACAATTTCTTTGTTTTTCCTGTGGAATCAAACACTCCTTGCTAATCCTATAGGGTTCAAATGGACATGCCACTCCAACCCTCTACTTTTCCTATTCCAGTCAAAATCCTGGGAATCAAAGAGGCCCTAAGAATTGGTTAAGTGTTGGTCGAATAAGCTCTAGGCAGACCCATATCGTAACAACCAACAATCCGTTGCCGACTGGAGATAAAATCTCTCTGAATAGAATGTCATAGGAAAGAGAATACTGGAAAAAAAATTGCAATTTCTATTTCTTTCTTGGTCATCTATGCAGTGTTGTAATAATTTTGATATGAAATGTCAGCTTTTAGGACCGTCACCAGGATCCATACCTCCATATATAGATGCACAGATGACAGCATATCGGAAGAGCAAGAAAAAATTAAGGTCATTTGCTACCAACATGGCCGGTCTCAGTAAAGATAACAAACTGCACCTCCATCGACTAAGGGAGGCTCAAACACATCTCAAGGGGGCGGCTCCACACTAGGCACGAAAGAAGCTTTGCGGGGAAAAAAAGGACTTGAAAAGAGGATGACTTTTTTTCACGAGAGGTGACTGCATGCATCTATCTTCAGCACTAGAGCAAAGCTCAAGCTCATGTTGCCTTCGTGCCGCCTTTCGATATCTTCAAAGATTCCATAGCTTCCCTGCACATCACACCCACAATCAGTGTTCGATACTAGCATTGGTAAAGTTTTTAGTAATAAGCAACCATAAAGTAAGCACATAAAAGCAGTCAAAATAATTCCAGTATATAACTAGAAGGTGCTGAACACGAACATGCATGCGACAACAAAAGGGGTAGATGGATACCGTAATGCACATTCCATCTCGTCATTCTCCGGGTCCAACTTGAGTCCATCAAGAAGCGCCTGGCACGCGTTCTTGTAGTCCTGGTGATGAATGATGGCCTTGTGAACGAATTATTCAAATAAAAAAACAATCTGCATTGGTAAAATATGAAGTAGCCAGCAGGGTCTTCAACCCCACCTTCAGTGACATCAGAGCTGCACCCTGCCGGTAGCAGGCCTTTGGCCAGTCAGGCCGCATTCCTCTGCAGTCAAGAGCGTCCAGCAAAGCCCTCTGTCCGTCACCCATGCGGAGCAAGCAGAGGCTCCTGTTTGAGAACAAGGTTGCATCATTAGGGTCATGCTCTATTGCCTGCATCCAACAAGTTAAAGAAGATTTTCTGAGTATCGAAACAGATACGAACTTGTGAATAGGAAATCTGCAAATGGTGCTCATTGACTAGTATTAGTGCAAGATATTAATGAACCATGCAAATACCTTGATGTTCTTGAAAAGAAGCCAATCTCAGAAGCTTTTTCATATATAATTCATTAAATATAGGACAATACTGAAGTAAAAGTCAATTGCGGAGCAAATAGGTTATACTCCCTCCGTTCCTAAATATTTGTCTTTTTAGAGATTTCACTATAAACTACATACGGATGTATATAGACATAATTTAGAGTGTAGATTCATTCATTTTGCTTCGTATGTAGTCCATAGTTGAATCTCTAGAAAGACAAATATTTAGGAATGGAGGGAGTACTTGATTATTTCCTAACCCCCCCTTGAAAATATGGAATGGCGACAAGCAAAAGAAGAAATAAATGATTGTGTTTTGTTTGGAACAGGGCAGAGATAGAGAGTTCTAGTTTTAGGTTTCAAGTCTTGAACTCTTGATAAACCTATACAAGAGAAGACTATTGAAATCTGCAAGCAATATAATACCAACATATAAATCAGTGCCTAGTTAATTCCTTTCCAGTCAGTCTAGCCTCAAGGTAGATATCCCTTGACAATGCCACTGACCAAGTTTCCTTTTCAATAACTAGGCCTTGCCATTTGGCGACTCAAACATAGCTAGAAGCTTGATTGAAAATCTCCATGTTCACGTGCATTCTTTTCTCCCAAAGAATTAGTAGCAGGAAAGAATACAAAATATGGCGTTGTAACTGTTAGATGTGTGCTTGGGCGGTACTACCGCCCGAGTGCGGTACTACCGCTCTGAGTGCGGTACTACCGCTTGTAATACCTCACATGTATATGTACTGGCCTTTGGCCCACAGTGAAAGTTAGTTGCTCATTATCCAACATGGTATCAGATGCCAGGTTCCTCCTCCACCTCCACCGTCGCTACCGCTAGAGCAACCCCGGCCGACGTCTCTGCCCCGCGCCGGCCTGGTCCGGCCGCGGCTGCTCCTCCCCGTCCTCTACCCCGCACCGCGCCGGTCGCCGGCCGCCTCTGCCTCGCGCCCGCCCGGTCTCCGGTCGCTCCTGCTCGCGCCGGCCGGCCCCTGCTCGCGGACGACCCGGCCGCCCCTGACCGCGCCGGCTCCGGCCGCCCCCGTCCGCCAGGCCCCCCCCCCCTCGCCCGGGCTCACCTCCGCGCCGTCCCGCGCCCGCCCTCCCTGCTCCTCCTCGCTCGGCAGCGATTTGGTCGATCCCGATCCCGATTCAGCGGCTCTGCGCGGTACTACCGCTTAGCATAGCGGTACTACCGCCCTGTGCACAGCGGTACTACCGCTGGCAAGAGCGGTACTACCGCCCGAAGCGGTACTACCGCCCGTTACTGCCGCTCTACTTCCGCTTGAAGACCAGGCATACCAAAAGACTAAAATAAGCGGAAGTGCGCACGGCACTGGACCGCGGAAGTTCCGCACAAGCCGTACTACCGCTTAGCATAGCGGTACTACCGCCCTGTGCACAGCGCGGTACTACCGCTGACAAGAGCGGTACTACCGCCCGAAGCGGTACTACCGCTGAGGAGTGTAGTACTACCGCGCACTCCGGCGTCATGTCTTAGTCGGGCTATGTGGCTGTTCCTCGGTGCTCGGTGATCTTCGATGGCACCAACTATGCTGAGTTTGTGGGTTTCATGCGCATCCACATGCGCGGTCTTCTCCTGTGGGGCGTTCTCTCTGGCGAGGTTCCCTGTCCGCCTTGCCCTGTTGCACCTGTGGCTCCTACCCCGCCGGTGCCACCTGTTCTTGCTGCTGATGCTTCTCAGGCTGATCGGGATACAGCCAAGGCTCTTGACGATGCTGCGGTTGATGCTTATGATCAGCAGGTCTCTGCCTACTCAGATGCTCTTGCTGTTTACCGAGATGATCTGTCTGCTTACACTCAGTGGTGCAACGATGATGCTCGAGCTGCTGCTGTTCTCACTGCGAGTGTCTTACCTCAGTTTGCGTCTGAGTTCATGGGTCTCGGTTCTGTTGCTGCGATGTGGTCCTATCTTTGTCAGCGATATCAACCATCTGATGATGCTCTCTACTTATTTGTGGTGCGTCAGGAGCACGCTCTTCAGCAGGGTGACTCTTCTGTTGATGAGTTCTACTCACAGAGCTCTGCCATCTGGCGCCAGCTTGACTCTCTCCGGACGGTTGTTTGTGGTACTTGCCGTTGTTGCCAGACTGTGCGGTTGGACTTGGAGTTTCATCGCCTCCATGAGTTCTTATCTCGCCTTCGTCCAGAGTTTGAGCCTCGGCGTGCTCACCTGCTTGCTCGTGGTCGTGTTCCTATTTCGGAGGTGCTTGCAGAGCTTCGTGCTGAGGAGACACGCCTCCGTTCTGCTGGTCTGCTTGTGGTTCCCACTGTTCTTGCTGCCCGAGCTTCTGTGTCGTCTGCTCGCCTCGCCACTCCACCGCTCCTGCCTACACCTCCAGGGGGGGCGGGTCACCCTCCTTCTTCAGGAGAGGGTCGGCCGCGCTCGCACACCTTCTGTGGCTACTGCAACAGGCCAGGTCACCCAGAGTATGATTGTCACAAGAAGCGGAAAGACCTGAAGCGCTCTTCTTCTAGTGGGACTCGTGCGTCCTCCTCGACTTTGTCGCTCACTGACCAAGATATTGTGCGGCTCAAGCGCATGTTGGCTTCCTCTGGTTCTTCCTCGACGGGTTCTGTTGCCGCTGTGACTGCCACCACCACTCCGCCCCCGCCGGAGCCTACTCAGTCAGGTACATCCTCGTGGGTTCTGGATTCTGGAGCTTCTTTTCATATGTCTTCTGATTCTTCTGCTTTATCTTCTCTTCGACCTCTTGATTTTCCTCTTAATGTTCTCACTGCCGATGGCACACCTCTTCCTGTTGCTAGTCGTGGCATCCTTTCCACTCCGTCTTTTTCGGTTCCTAGTGTTTCTCATGTTCCTCGTCTAACCATGAATCTCTTTTCCGCTGCCCAACTTACTGATTCTGGCTGTCGTGTCATTCTTGATGCCGACTCTTGTTCTGTTCAGGATCGTCGCACTCAGGCTCTGGTTGGCGGTGGCCCTCGGCGCCGTGAGTCTGAGGGTCTTTGGGAGGTTGACTGGCTTCGTGTTCCTTCCGCTGCTACCACATACGCCAGTTCTCATGCTCTTGCTGCCTCCTCTTCTGCGTCATTCCAGCAGTGGCATCATCGCCTTGGTCACATCTGTGGCTCTCGCTTGTCCTCATTAGTACACCAAGGCGTCTTAGGGTCTGTCTCCGGTGATGTTTCGTTGCATTGTGAAGGTTGTAGGCTTGGCAAACAGACTCAGTTACCTTATCCTACCAGTGAGTCTGTATCTCAGCGTCCCTTTGACTTAGTTCATTCTGATGTATGGGGTCCTGCTCCTTTTGACTCGAAAGGGGGTCATCGCTACTATGTTCTGTTTATTGATGATTTCTCTCGCTACACTTGGCTTTATTGTATGAAATCTCGCAGCGAGGTTCTCCCCATATACAAACGTTTTGCTGCCATGGTTCGCACTCAATTTTCCACGCCTGTCCGTATCTTCCGTGCTGACTCAGCTGGAGAGTATATCTCTCACATGTTGCGTGGTTTTCTTGCGGAGCAGGGCACTCTTGCCCAATTCTCTTGCCCTGGTGCCCATGCTCAGAATGGAGTTGCTGAACGCAAACATCGCCATTTGCTTGAGACGGCTCGGGCGATGATGATCGCCGCCTCTCTTCCACCCCATTTTTGGGCTGAGGCCGTTTCCGCATCCACCCACCTCATCAACATTCAGCCTTCGGCTGCCTTGAAGGGTGGTATTCCTATGGAGCGTCTCTCTGGTCGCTCTCCTGACTACTCCGCTCTTCGTATGTTTGGATGCGTGTGCTATGTTCTTCTTGCTCCGCGAGAACGAACCAAGTTGACTGCTCAGTCAGTTGAGTGTGTTTTTCTTGGCTACAGTGATGAGCACAAGGGCTATCGTTGTTGGGATCCTGTTGGTCGCCGTCTGCGCATTTCTCGTGATGTGACGTTCGATGAGTCTCGTTCTTACTATCCGCGTCCCTCCTCCTCGAGCTTTTCCGTGGAAGATATTTCCTTCCTTCTCCTTCCTGACACATCTCCCACTGTGCCTCCTGTTCTTCCCTCTCCCCCGGTGCGTCCCCCTACACCACCGGTATCACCATCCCCTCCCTCCTCCTCCTCTCCCTCGTCTCCACCATCCCCTCCCTCCCCACCCTCCCCCCCAGTCTTTTGACCTCACTCCCCGTTTCCTCTCCACTACACTCGTCGTCCTCGTGCTGTGGATGATCCTACTGATGTGCCCTCTACTTCCAGTGCACCTCCCCTCACACCTCCGCCGGTCCATAACCTCCGTGTTAGGCCTTGTCCCCCACCTGATCGCTATTCTCCTGACCGGTATGGTCTTTCTGCCATTGCTGAGCCCACCACCTATCGGGCTGCCATGACTCAGCCTGAATGGCAGCTTGCGATGGCCGAGGAGCTTGCGGCGCTTGAGCGCAATGGCACGTGGGATCTGGTTTCTCTTCCCTCCGGTGTTCGTCCCATCACCTGCAAGTGGGTCTATAAGATTAAGACTCGCTCCGATGGTTCCCTTGAGCGATACAAAGCTCGTCTTGTGGCTCGTGGCTTTCAGCAGGAGCAGGGACGCGATTATGATGAGACATTCGCTCATGTGGCCCACATGACCACTGTCCGCACTCTCCTTGCTGTGGCTTCTGTTCGTCATTGGTCTGTATCTCAGCTTGATGTCCAGAACGCTTTTCTCAATGGTGAGTTGCGTGAGGAGGTTTATATGCAGCCACCACCGGGGTACTATGCTCCTGATGGTATGGTCTGCCGACTTCGCCGCTCCCTCTATGGTCTTAAACAGGCCCCTCGCGCCTGGTTCTCGCGGTTCGCCTCTGTCGTTACTGCCGCTGGCTTCTTGCCTAGTGATCATGATCCAGCACTGTTTGTCCACACCTCTCCTCATGGTCGGACTCTTCTCCTTCTATATGTGGATGACATGATCATCACTGGTGACGATTCTAAGTATATTGCCTTTGTTAAGGCCCGCCTCCGGGAACAGTTTCTGATGTCTGATCTTGGTCCTCTTCGCTACTTTCTTGGGATCGAGATTTCTGAGACCTCTGCAGGCTTCTTCATCTCCCAGGAAAAATATATTCAGGATCTTCTTACTCGTGCCGCTCTCGGTGATGAGCGCACTGTTGTGACTCCTATGGAGCTCAACGTTCAGCTTCATGCTTCTGACGGTGACCCTCTTCCTAATCCCACTCGCTATCGCCACCTCGTTGGGAGCCTTGTCTATCTTGCTGTTACGCGTCCTGACATCTCATATCCTGTCCACATTCTCAGTCAGTTTGTTTCAGCCCCCACCTCTGTCCACTATAGTCACCTCCTCCGTGTTCTACGATATCTTCGTGGCACGATCTCTCATCGCCTTTTCTTTCCCCGCTCCAGTTCTCTCGAGCTCCAGGCCTACTCTGATGCTACGTGGGCTAGTAATCCCTCTGATCGACGCTCGCTGTCTGCTTACTGTGTCTTCCTTGGTGGCTCTCTTATTGCCTGGAAGACAAAGAAACAGACTGCGGTTTCTCGCTCGAGTACAGAGGCTGAGTTGCGAGCGATGGCTATGCTGACGGCTGAGGTGATCTGGTTACGATGGTTACTTGAGGACTTTGGTGTGTCTGCTACTACATCGACTCCCTTACTGTCAGACAGTACCGGTGCTATCAGTATTGCGCGTGACCCGGTGAAGCATGAGCTCACCAAGCACATCGGTGTGGATGCCCACTTTGTACGTGCTGCTGTGCAGGATCAGACACTGGCTCTTCACTATGTGCCCTCTGAGTTACAGTTGGCGGATTTCTTCACGAAGGCACAGACTCGAGCGCAGCATGGCTTCTTTCTCTCCAAACTCAGTGTTGTTGATCCACCATGAGTTTGAGGGGGGGGGTTAGATGTGTGCTTGGGCGGTACTACCGCCCGAGTGCGGTACTACCGCTCTAGTGCGGTACTACCGCTCTGAGTGCGGTACTACCGCTTGTAATACCTCACATGTATATGTACTGGCCTTTGGCCCACAGTGAAAGTTAGTTGCTCATTATCCAACAGTAACATACCTTAGAGTACCACATTGTTGCAGAAAAATAATCTTTACTCTCGATTGCTTTAATCGCAGATGACTTCAACTTTGTTATTTTCCTTTTATTCGCATGTTCATCCTGAACCATAAATATCAAATAAGATGGAGACATGAGTAATGAATAGAAAAATGCTTTAATAGTAAAGAAAATACATAGGACTCTCCTGTAAATATTTGGGAAAACATGAGTTTGATTAGGCAAAAATATTTACTATCAATATAGAAACTGCAGACACAAACTAAACGGGCCCTAAAGATGATAAAACTGACTGAATAACTATCCTAGAAGTACCTTAGGATCGACTTTGACCTCGACCTCTTCCCCACGGACAACATGCTGCTCCTGTTGTTGCCGCGGCCCCTGGTCACATCCTAGTCCTCTGCCGGATCGCCGGGCAGTGCCAGCGACTCGTCCTCTGGCTCTGGCGCGGACAGCAGCCTGAAAAACAAACGAGTCGTTTTCACAAAATCCACCAAACACACAACTCACCCTCTCCTCTGACATTAGCACCACCCGACCGCAACTTACAATGCCAGGAATTAAACAAGCATCTAAGTTGTCTGACATGACAAATTTTGGTTCACTAATGATAAGTGGCAGTGTGACACTGAGGCTGCAATACTCTACCCTTAAGTGAATCACTTATATTCTCACTCCAGTCAGTGTTCTCACTGGAGGTAGATGTACAACATTTAAAAAAAAAAACTCAGGTCTTAACTAGAGCAATTACCACATTTTGAATATTACATGACGACAATACATCAAAATGAACCTCGACAGATATATATAATGGCAATACTAATATTTGATGGCTCCATTCTTTCTATCTGCTTCTGAAAGTAGAAAACTTAAATTACTGGGCATCAAACCGAAACAATACAAAATATCTATGCATCATTACTGGGAAAAAGTTATAGCCTGTTAGTATGTAAATTTGACAATAATACAGGGAAGTTCACCCAAACAAGAACGAATATTTCAGCAAACATCTCATACGACAAGTATCGCATATTTATATATCCTACAAACAGAAGAGAACAGATAGCATGGAATCCCATGGAGCCACATAGCACAGCAACATACCTCGTGTACAAGATGCCTATGCTAAGTTAGGTGGGTCAAGGATCCAACAGGGAAAGATGGTGAGTGCATGGTTTCGTGGTAAAGCACCGACAAACTATGGATAGGAAATAAGTGACACTTATGCTTCACAGCAAAGAGGTAAATCTTACATCATTAGAGGCATTACGCTTGGCACCAGCTTTCAGTAAGAAATTTAAGCACTCAGTTGAGCCGTCATTTCCCATTGCAGAATCAAGTGAAACAGTTTCCATACAATCTGAGTTGATAATAGCACCAGCCTATCACATAAAAGGAATGTCACATTTTATTTATGGTGAATAACTAAAGAAGTTAAAGGTTTCCAAACTTAAGTGTTGGAAAAATATTGAATATTGAAACAAAGTAAACAAACCTCAACCAGGAGCTTCACGCATTGTACTGATGATACATTTACAGCCTGAAAGAGGGGTGTCGTAGGATACAGTCCATACATCATGTACGTCTTGTTGCACTAGTGAGAGATGTGAAGCATGTTAGTTGCTATTAATTGATTATAATAGCTGGATAGAGAAAAATAATTAAACAGAACAGTAAGTATAAATAACCATATATCTATGCCAAGCTTTATAAGTAAAAAAAAAAAAAGGAAACAGCTCCCGCGACGTTGAATTTGCGAAAACAAATAAGTACAATGTGGCAATAGTCGCTTACTGATCAAATCTTGACTAGCAGATTTTTCTTATTTTATTGATGATTGGTACCATATAGTACTACATAAAAGTGGCAGACATGATAGGAAATCAATCATTATGACAAGTGCACAAAATGACAATGCACCCAGAAGAAATTGGTCAACAAATGCAATTGGCACTTTGAAAACTATAGATGCATGAAAGCACGTACAGTAGCTTCCACAGAAAACAATAGTGGAGATTCCAAATGAACATTAAACATTACTCTTGCATGAGAATGGAGATTATAAGCTACGGCCCAGACTATAGCTTTGAGAACACAATGTTACGGACTTGAACAAAAGTAAAATGAAGTAGTATTAGTGATTCTTGTAACGGTTGCTCCCTAGGAGATCTTGAAGAATAACATATAACTAGAACATTAGACAACTAGAAGCAGTAGGGAAGAAAGAAGTACTCCCGCCGTAACTTAATATAGGACTTTTTGACACTATCATGAACTCTAAAAACGTCTTATAAAAAGTTACAGAGGGAGTAACAAACATTTGAAGATTTAATTGTGCTGCAAAGAACAATGATCATACCTTAACTTACATACCAGCAAAAGAACAAAACAGCTTCAAGAGTACGAAACAATAACTAGAATGAAGCATGGGAACAATACAGTTAACGAACAAATGGAGAAAAGGCAAACAATTCAGACTCTATTTTTTGTTTACAGTTGAACATGCAACTTAAGGCAGAAGTAGCATGAAGTTAAACTTACATCTGCATTATGCTCCAATAAAGTCTTCATAGCACCGACTTGTTGTTCCTTGGTAGCAAGATGCAGTGGTGTGCCAATCTCCTCGGCTATCGGGTCAACATAAGCTCCCTTTGCAAGCAAAAGTTTTATCATTTCACAATCTCCTGCATAAACGAAGCAATATGAAGGTACTTATTACATAATAAGATGGTAGGGTTTTTTCTGACAATCTTTTTTATTTATTTTATCTGGCTCCTGACAGACCTCAGTTTCCCCTGCATATAGGCTACCAAGATCATGCTAAAAGGGTCAATGTTCCATAGAAAGAAGAACTATGCCTAGTCGTCTAGCCAAATAAGTTGACTGGACCAATTACTGTTGAAATCAAGCGAAGGGGCCTAACTATTTTACTTTTAAGGATGTTGTAACTGAGAGCTGAATAGAGTTTAACTATCGAATTTGAAGATAACCTACTTCCATATTAACCTAAGGGAAAGAAAAGATAAGTTGCCCTGGAAGTTTGGTCAAACAAACTGTAGTAAGAACATAATACAGCCACAAAATATATTTAGAAACAAAAAGAAAAGAAAAACTGTTGTGCACACGTGCAAAACAGAGATGCATATGAATAGAGAGTACCTATTCCACCAGCAGAATGTAGAGGGGTTAGCCCGGCCTCATCAGCTTTGTCTGGATCAGCACCATGATCAAGAAGACACTTGACAATAGCAATCTTTTCACTCATCACGGCATAAAAAAGAGGTGTTCTACCTGTCAAGCACACAGACCCCGAGGCTTATTTGACGCAAGTCAATTCAGGATCAGCGAAGAAATGTACATCTGAAAACTCCTAACCGAACATGACATCTAGAAATATGATAGCAAGATTACAAAGTAGGGAGCGACAGATACATGAAATTCAGGTGTCACAAGAGTTAGAATGTGGACGTCGCTGAGGCACTGTTCGGCAAACAGGCCTAATTATTTCATTTTTCAAAGTTTTAAGAGGCCCGTAAATATGCAGAATCAACTGTAGAGTTTTAGTTTCGGTCCATGTGAGATGAAATTGAAGTTCTAATAGCACCAGTAATTCCTTCGAGGCATTTTTATAAGTGCAACTAAGCAACGTTTGGAAAGGAACATACCCTTATCATCTGCAGCATCGACATCGACGCGCAGCACCCCGGCCAGGTACCTGCAGACCTCGAGCTGCTCATTGGCCGTGGCGAGCTGCAGCGCCGACAGGCCTCCGTCTGTCCTCGCCGCCTCCACCGCCTCCCTGGGGCGGCCCCTGCCGTTATCCAGCACCCACACCACCCCTGCAACCGCCCCCCAAAAATAAAATCAGAGCTCGGAGGAACGCCAGACAGCCGGGGGCCGAAATCGGGAGGCGGGCGAGGGGGGACTCACTCTTGAGGAGGGGGAGGTCGCCTTTGAAGGCCGCGTCGAGGAGAGTGTCCTGCATCGAAGAGATGGCTCTCGCGACTGCGGAGAGGGAGAGGGAAAGTGAGCGCGCGGATTTAGTTAGGGTTCCGTGCACGGTCGAGGCGCGGGATTGAATGCGGGGAGGCGCTTACCACCGGCAGCGGAGGGGAAGCTAGGTGGCTGCGGCGGCGCCGCCATGGCGGGTCGGTCGGGGAGCGAGAGGAGGGGAGTGGTAGGGTTTTGGGGATTAGGGAAGAGGGAAGAGGGGTGAGAGCGAGCGAGGAGGAGGATTTGAATTTCGATTTGAAATCCCGATCCAGGGACAAGTCTCCCCACGCCAATACAAAGGATTTACGTGGTTTTGCCACAGGGCAACTCCAACCCGGATCACTGAATCGCCCCCAAATGTCCGGGTAGTCGAGACATATTTTGGTTGGAGGTAACGTAAATTGTCTGGACAGGTCCGGATGTCTGAAATCTCGTAAATCGGTACCGAACTGAGCGGTTGGGGGAGGGGGTTACGGAGGTCCGTCACGTCAGACTGCGAACCGTCGCCCCGCCAAATACTCCACCAGAAGACTTTTTCACCCAATCTGTGCCCCCCCCCCCCCCTTGTGCTCTATAAATGCACCTTCGGAGATTGACATCGCCGTTGTACACCCCGATCGTCTCTCAAGCCTTGTTGGGCCTCCGCCGCTCCAACCAGACGCCTGCCAGCCTTGGCCTATGCCGACGTTCCACCCAGGATCCCGTCGGTGCCTAGGTACCATCCATCCTTGTCGATCACCCGCCACCGTCCATGATGGACACCGCGCCCGACAATGTTCGACCAAATGCCATATTGGAATATTTTGATGTTGTTGTTGTTGACTTTGAAGAAAACACATACCCCTATGTAAAAGTTCAAGCTCAGGAGGAAGCTTGAGATGAAGACCATTTTTGAGGGGGGGGGGAAACTTGTTGAATGTTCGATGCTTTCAGATTTAAATGTATGGTTGAATTGTTATTCATCTAGATACATTTGTCAAAGTGAGGCTGGACCAGAGGCAGAGTTGATTTAGTATTAGGGCAGCGTGCGTCGCTCGGGTGTATTGTAACAAGATTGAATGCCTCTCTGACGTTGGATCCCGAATAGCCATCTGATCTCTCCCACGTGCAGTGCCACCCTTTGCAACAAGCTCGTTGTTGTGCTCGGTCCTCTACAACAAGAGCCTTGTTGCAATCTCCCCCGGTCTGGTCTTTCCTTCTAAAAGAAGGTCTCTGTTGCAATCACAACAAAATCCCCAAAATCATCTATCGCTGGCTGTCAACGCCATCGGAACATCGCCTGGGTTGCAGCTATTGCCCGTGTTGCCAAAGCCTCCCTGTGTCGTCGTGACAGCACCGGTGTTGCAATTGCAACTTGGCCCGTGTTGCGAGCGCAACAAAATCCCCTCTACGGTGAGCGTGTTGCCGCCAACCACAAAGGAGCACAAAGATGTCGGAGTAGCATCACCTCCATTGTTGTAGAAGCACATCAAAGTAACGCCACCGCTCCTGTTATTGCAGAAGTTGGGGCCCTCTTGCAACAATGGGGTGGTGGACGCCCTAAAGTGGATATCCATGATGGATGCATGGGGAGTTGCGCTCGATGCTCCGTCAAGGGGAAGTGGGTGCGGTGGCGGAGTTCACCGACGAGTGAGAGGGTGTTGCACTCAACGTGATGCGCATGAAAGAGTGGATGTTGTGATCGCCCTCGCATGATGTGGAGAGGTTGTTGCATGCGGTCAAGGAAAAGAATGGTTAAGCTACTCTTGAGGATGTGGATAAGGTGAGAACGGAACTACCACGAGCCCTACCAGAACACGCGTCGAGCGAATGAAGACAAGTGGAGGGTGAAGGACGACGACGTGTCAATCGACGGTCAAAATGTTGTGTGTATGCTTTGGTGTACACAAGCATGGACCCAACGCGTTATGGGTCCTTTTGCCAGGAAGGTTCACATTCGAGAAAGAGAGGAATAAGAGCATCTCCAACTGGAAAAAAACGTATCCAACCAGACCTCTCAAAGTAAGCCCAAACGTTTGAGTTGCTCGACACCAGTCAAATCTAGTCTATATGTGAACAAATTTGGAGCGATTTGAATATGTCCGAACGTGCTTGCCATGTCGGAATGACTCAGGAAGGCCCACTCCAGCTCCACATAAACCCGACTCCATCCCCACCCATACCAAACCGTACCCCTCACTCATGACAACTCCGTTCACCTCCCGTTCAACCCCCTCTACTTCGATCTCATTTCAGCCTCGTCCATCTCGAGCCACCATGGATGGCTCCCGCGATAGATCGGGACCTGAACCCAACCCCTTGATTGGTGATACGTCTCCAACGTATCTATAATTTTTGCTTGTTCCATGCTGTTATGTTATCATTCTTAGATGTTTTACAATCACTTTATAGCAACTTTATATCATTTTTTGGGACTAACCTATTGACATAGTGCCAAAGTGCCAGTTGCTATTTTTGCTTGTTTTTTACTTCGTAGAATATCAGTACCAAACGGAGTCCAATCGCGACAAACTTTTTGGAGATTTTTTTTGGACCAGAAGACACCCAATGGGCCAAAGAAGTGCTAGAGAGGTGGGCTGTGGAGAGCACAACCCACCAGGGCGCGCCAGGGGCCCCCGACGCGCCCTGATGGGTTGTGCCCTCCACGGGGCCCCTCTCCACCGCCTCTGATGCCTATAAATTCCCAAATATTCCAGAAACCCTAAGGGATTCGACGAAAAACACATCCAGCCGCCGCAAGTTCCGGAGCCTCGAGATCCAATCTAACACCATCACGGAGGGGTTCATCATCCTCATTGGTGCCTCTCCGATGATGCGTGAGTAGTCCACCATAGACCTACGGGTCCGTAGGCCGTAGCTAGATGGCTTCCTCTCTCTCTCTTTTGATTCTCAATACAATGGTCTCTTGGAGATCTATTTGATGTAAACTTTTGCGGTGTGTTTGTTGGGATCCGATGAATTTTGAGTTCATGATCAGTTTCTATCCATGAATATTATTTGAGTCCTCTTTGATCTCTTATATGCACGATTACTTATAGCCTCGTATTTCTTCTTCGAATCTTTGGTTTAGTTAGGCCAACTAGATCGATTTTTCTTTCCATGGGAAGAGGTGCTTTGTGATGGGTTCGATCTTGCGGTGTCCTTTCCCGGTGACAGAAGGGGCAGCAAGGCACGCATGTATCGTTGCCATTAAGGATAACAAGATGGGGTCTATTCCTACATGAATAGATCTTGTCTACATCATGTCATCGTTCTTATTGCATTACTCCATTTTTCCATGAACTTAATACACTAGATGCATGTTGGATAACGGTCGATGTGTGGAGTAATAGTGGTAGATGCAGGCAGGAGTCGGTCTACTTATCTTGGACGTGATGCCTATATAATGATCATCGCCTTGGATATCGTCATGATTATTTGATCTTCTATCAATTGCCCAACAGTAATTTGTTCACCCACCGTGTGCTATACTCATGAGAGAAGCCACTAGTGAAACCTACGGCCCCCGGGTCTACTTTTCCAACATATTGCTTTCCGATCTATCTTTTTGCCACTTTTATTTCCAGATCTATTATTCCAAAAACCCAAAAATACCTTGCTGCACTTTTTATTTGCTCTTTTTATTTTGTGTTCTTGAGAGATCTATCTCTCCAATCTATCATATCGTAATCTATCTTTTTACCGTAGAGAGATTGGCAACCTCTCTTTCGCGTCGGGTTGCAAATATTTGTTCTTTGTGTGCAGGTGTTGCTTATTAGGTGGTGGTGATCCTCCTACTGGTTCGATACCTTGGTTTCATAACTGAGGGAAATACTTACCGTCGCTGTGCTGCATCATCCCTTCCTCTTTGGGGAAATACCGACGTAGTCTCAAGCCACGTCAATTGGTATGCTCTCGAAGTGGAGGATTTGAGCTCCACGTCGTCTGACGTGGAGCTAGCCCTCCGCCGCTCGTTGGTTGACAAGTCCGGATCTTCGAGATTTGTGTCGTTCCTAAGGGCCCGACAGGGTGAATGCAATCATGGGCCAAGGTGCTTCAAGCTCACGATACCCCTGGAGTTTGAGGCGCGAGCGGCTTGGCGGACCCAACAGAAGGCCCTGGACAAGCCCGAATCTAGATGGTGCGCTCCACTCGTCCAACTCTGATGAAGACCTTGTCTTCTCTGAAGTCCTGCACTGGTCATTGACCTCTATGGAGAAGGATGCACATCACCACAAGAATGTAGAGGTGTCGCGGGAGGGCGTCGAAGCGTCCAAGCAGGTTGTGAACAACAAAGCGTTGCCGCCTTGCCATGAAGCAGACACGATGATGTGTGACGCCTCATCAGATTCCCCTGCTTCTGCTCGTCCCCCTCCATCACAAGCTCCTCTGACTCCACCCCACCCCACCCCTCCTCCTCCCGAATATGACAAGGGGAAGGGCAAGGCAAATCGTTGAATCTTCCTATTTCCTAATCAAATTTATACAACTAGATGACTCATTGCGCCATTGGCGCAAAGACCAATTGCAGGCCAGAAGTTAAGTGAACTATGTGAAACATAAAATGGATATTTAAGTGACTATTTGAATAGACCAACTACAATCATGGGCGCAGAAACTAACTACATCCAAAAAGAGAAGCAACTAATACAACCGAAAATTTAGGTGAATGGATTGCAGGTGATTATGTTTGTATTTACCCTCTATATTCACTAACGATGAAAAACGATGATTGTTGCCCATGTCTTTCTTTGGACCACCAAGGAAATCCAACAGTCGGGTCAACTAAAAGGACGACCATGTCCCTCTATGGTACATGACCTGAGGCGTCGGAAGTGGAGACTGCTAGCCAGAACAACTTAGGCGACTCAAGACCATACGGGCAGACCACAGAGTCCAAATACCATGCATACATCCGAAAGCATGACATCCATTCAAAGGTATGTGATCGCACATGTTTGTTTTCAATTGAACCGTGTGCGATGGATGAAGAAACCGCACACGTTGTTTTCAACTGAACCGCGCGCACACCATCGCACACAGTTTACCTTCTTAGGTTTTGCGTGATGACCCAACGATCGCACACAAATTAAATCTTCTACAAATGGTTTTATTTTATAAGCTTGTGTGATGACCAGTTTTTTGTTGCCGTGGGCCCCCTTGTGTACTAGTGCCTCCGAGAAGAATGTTGTCTTGCTCCTAAAATGGGTTTGCCTATCCTCAGGCGTGAAGGTGGTCTATAGCTCATTGATGGCAAATATCTAAGAGCATCTACAACCGGAGCCCCCATATTTGCCTTAAATGCCAGGCGGCTTGTCTGGTCACTGCCCGGACAGAAAACAACCAGCTAACCGGACTTGGCAAACTCAGCCCAAACACCGAGCTGACCAGCACTCCTCGTACCCTGCCCATATATGGGGCAGATATGGGGGCGTCCGTACGCACCCAAACGCTTCCTTCATGTCGGTTCTAACCAGCCGTACCCATCCCAATTACTCTTAAAATTGACTAGTCCACCACTTTGACAACACTTCTCCCTCATATTTGACCTCCATTACCTGCCTCTGCACATCTGCCCACCTATTTCCTTGTTCACTGTCCACGCCGCCGTCCTCGTTCGCCATCGCTAATGTCGGCGCCGACTACCCTATCCCAGCACCATCGGCATCCTCGTCCGCCATCGTTGATGTCGTTGCTTATTGCCCCTATCCATAACCATCAGCATCCTTGTCTGCCATCTCTGATGTCATCATAGACTACCCTATCTGGCACCATCGGCATGGACGATGGCTCGATGGAATAGGTGGGGATCCCGACCGTGATGGCCTGTTGCAAGCCGGAGAACATTGCATGGGAGGGAGTGGCAATGAAAGCAGCGTGAGCGTGAAACAGTGGGGAAGGTAGATACGAAGATGGCCGGTGATGACGGCATTGACTTTGGCGCGAGCGATTTGGCAACACTGATCAATTTGTCCGTCATGACCGCAGGAAAAAACAAGGAGTCCACAGGGCCCCGACTCCATTTTGGCCTTGTGTTCGGGCATCCCGGATAGCATTTCGGAAGACTCCACTGCCGCAGACATGATGGCCGACTCGTCGCAACTTGAAAAGTATCAAGCAACGTCGGGCAAGATCGCCTTCAGGCATGCCCACATGTTGTTCAAAAGAATGCCCCAACAAGACCCGGTACAATCCTTGCCCCTATGTCATTTGGATTAGTTGATTTATTTGTTGCACATATCATTTGATCAAACTTGTAGGACGATGGTTCAATTGTGAGGCATATTGTAGGACCAAACAGTGCTAAACGTGATAAATTATGGTCAAGAGCCTTTGTGGTTTTACGTGAGGGATACTGACGTGGCTTGAGACTGCGTCGGTATTTCCCCAAAGAGGAAGGGATGATGCAGCACAGCGACGATAAGTATTTCCCTCAGTTATGAAACCAAGGTCATCGAACCAGTAGGAGGATCACCACCACCCAATGAGCAACACCTGCACACAAATAACAAATACTTGCAACCCGACGCGAAAGAGAGGTTGTCAATCTCTCTATGGTAAAAAGATAGATTAGGTAGTGATAGATAGGAGAGATAGATCTCTCAAGAACACAAAATAAAAAGGGCAAATAAAAAGTGCAGCAATATATTTTTGGGTTTTTCGAATTGTAGATCTGAAAACAAAAGAGGCAAAAAGATAGATCAGAAAGCAATATGTTGGAAAAGTAGACCCGGGGTCCGTAGGATTCACTAGTGGCTTCTCTCATGAGTATAGCACACGGTGTGTGAACAAATTACTGTTGGGCAATTGATAGAAGATCAAATAATCATGACGATATCCAAGGTGATGATCATTATATAGGCATCACATCCAAGATAAGTAGACCGACTCCTGCCTGCATCTACCACTATTACTCCACACATCGACCGCTATCCAGCATGCACCTAGTGTATTAAGTTCATGGGAAAACGGAGTAATGCAATAAGAACGATGACATGATGTAGACAAGATCTATTCATGCAGGAATAGACCCCATCTTTTTATCCTTAATGCCGACGATACATGCGTGCCTTGCTGCCCCTTCTGTCACTGGGAAAGGACACCGCAAGATCAAACCCATCACAAAGCACCTCTTCCCATGGCAAGAAAAATCGATCTTGTTGGCCTAACTAAACCAAAGATTCGAAGAAGAAATACGAGGCTATAAGTAATCATGCATATAAGAGATCAAAGAAGACTCGAATAATATTCATGGATAGAAACTGATCATGAACTCAAAATTCATCGGATCCCAACAAACACACCACAAAAGTTTACATCAGATAGATCTCCAAGAGACCATTGTATTGAGAATCAAAAGAGAGAGAGGAAGCCATCTAGCTACTGCCTACGGACCCGTAGGTCTATGGTGGACTACTCACGCATCATCGGAGAGGCACCTATGAAGAAGATGAACCCCTCCGTGATGGTGTTTAGATTGGATCTCGAGGTTCTGGAACTTGCGGCGGTTGAAATTGTGTTTCGTTGACTCCCCTGGGGTTTTCTGAATATTTGGGAATTTATAGACATCAGAGACGGTGGAGGGGGGCCCCGTGGAGGGCACAACCCACCAGGGCGCGCCGGGGCCCCCTGGCACGCCCATGTGGGTTGTGGCCTCCACAGCCCACCTCTCTGGCACTTCTTTGGCCCACTGGGTGTCTTCTGGTCCAGAAAAAATCTCCAAAAAGTTTCGTCGCGATTGGACTGCGTTTGGTACTGATATTCTGTGAAGTAAAAAACAAGCAAAAACAGCAACTGGCACTTTGGCACTATGTCAATAGGTTAGTCCCAAAAAATGATATAAAGTTGTTATAAAATGATTGTAAAACATCCAAGAATGATAATATAACAGCATGGAACAAGCAAAAATTATAGATACGTTGGAGACGTATCAGCATCCCCAAGCTTAATTCCTACTCGTCCTCGAGTAGGTAAATGATAAAAACAGAATTTTTTATGTGGAATGCTGCCTAACATGTTCATCTCATATTGTTTTCTTTGTAGCATGGACATTTGGACTTTTAGATGATTCAAAGCAATAGTCTAGTTTTAACATAATGACTTCAATACTCAAGTATGCCAACAAGCAACCATGTCTTTCAAAATATCAACACTAAAGAAAGTTATCCCTAGCCCATCATGCTCAATCATTGATCCATTCATGAAACACACTCAAATATTAGCTATGCCCAATGCTCAAGTACGATCATAGTGCCCCTTAGTTGGTGCTTTATAAGAGAAGATGAGGACTCAAAGTGAAAATAAAAATTGCATAAAGTAAATAGATAGGCCCTTCGCAGAGGGAAGTAGGGATTTGTAGAGGTGCCTGAGCTCAAAGTTTTAAATTGAGAGAGAAAATATTTTGGGTGGCATGCTTTTCTTGTCAACGAAAACGAGAAAGTAGCTCACAATACTTTCCATGCTACATATATCATAGGCGGTTCCCAAACAGAAAATAAAGTTTATTCCTTTTTCCACCATTCTTTCACTTTCCATGGCGGGCCGTATCCACGGTTGCCTTCCATACCAACACTTTCCAAGGAATTTATTATTTGACAACATAAAGTAATTTTTTTTTCTTTTTTCATTTTGGGAATGGGCATCCCTATTACTGCCTCACTTTCGTGCAATGACAAGTGAATAAACACTCATCTTGAGAATAACACATCTAGCATGGAAAAATATTGGACACTCCCCACCGTTTCATGAGCGGTACGAGCACACAAAAGAGAAATTTATTTTGAAATTCAGAGATGGCACATACAAATTTGCTTGGAACGGCATGGAAATACCGCATATAGGTAGGTATGGTGGACTTATAAGGCAAACCTTGGTTTAAGGATTTTGGATGCACAAGTAGTATTTCTACTTAGTACAAATGAAGGCTAGCAAAAAGATTGAGAAGCAACGAAACCAAGAAACGAAAATTCACATAAGCGAGCATTCAGCATAACTAACACCGAATAATGCACCACAAGTAGGATGTAATTTCATTGCATAACTATTGTCTTTTGTACTTGCATAGGGAATCACAAACCTTAACACCAATATTCCTACTAAAGCATAATTACTCACTAACATGACTCACATATTACTATCATCATGTTTCAAAACTATTACAAGGAATCAAGTTTAATTTGTCAAATGATCTTCATGAAAGTTTTTATTATATCGTCCTTGGATATCTATCACTTTGGGACTAGATTCATATATTGCCATTGCTTTTTTACTAGCTGAAACAAATTTAAGTGAAGCACATGAGCATAGAGATTTCATCTCTCAAAAAGGTATAAGTGAAGCATGAGAGGATTTTCTTCAAAATTTACTAACTCTCAAATTAATCTAAGTGAAGCATGAGAGTATTTCTACAAAAATTTCCAAGCACGCCGTGCTAAAAAAGATATAAGTGAAGCACTAGAGCAATTCTATAGCTCAAAAAGTTTAAGTGAAGCATATAGAGCAATTCTAACAAATCATAGCATAATTTTGGCTCTCCCAAGTAGGTATGTTCAGCAAGGATACAAGTGACAAACTAACAAGCAAAGCAAACAAAGACTCAAATGATACAAGACTCTCCAAGCAAAACTCATGATATGTGACGAATAAAAATATAGTTCCAAGTAAACTACCGATGGTCGTTAGAAGAAAGAGGGGATGCCACTCGGGGGCATCCCCAAGCTTAGTTGCTTGTTTCTCTTTGGATATATCTTGGGGGTGTTGTAGCATCCCCAAGCTTAGGCTCTTATCACTCCTTATTCCTTCATCCATCATGATCTCCCCCAAAACTTGAAAACTTCAATCACACAAAACTCAACCAAATCTTCGTGAGATCCGTTACTATAATAAAGCAAATCACTACTTTAGCTGCTGTTGCAAACCCATTCATATTTTGTTATTGCATTATACATACTGTATTTTAACTTTACCATGGCTCATACCCTTCAATATAACCCATAGGTTCATCAAAACAAGCACACAATGCAACGAAAACAGAATCTGTCTTAAACAGAACAGTCTATAGTAATCTGTACTCTAACCATACTTCTGTAACTCTAAAAATTCTAAAACTTTAGGAAAACGTAAGTAATTTGTATAGAAACACTGTGTTAAAATTTAAGCTCAAGATCACGTTCCAGAAAAAAAATGAAAATTCAAATACTGGACGCAAAGTTTCTGTTTCAGATTCAGCATCGCTTCTACTCATCTTATGAATCATCCTAAAGGCTCTACTTGGCACAAACACTAAATAAACCATAAAAACACAATCATAACAGAGGCATAATTGTGTCAACACTAAAAAAACAGAAAGGGAAAAGCAAAAATTTATTTATTCATTGGGTTGCCTCCCAACAAGCGTTATCGTTTTACGCCCCTAGTTAGGCATAACGCATAGTTTCAAGTATTGTCATCTTTGGTTTTGGATCCATAGGATGCTATCATTATTGCTTCATATGGTGGCTTAATTCTTTTTCTATAGAAGTGTTCCATACCCTTTCTTAGTGGAAATTGAAACGAATATTGCTTTCTTTCATATCAATCACGCCACCTATAGTGCGTAAAAACGGTCTACCAAGTATAATGGTACAAGACGGATTGCAATCAATATCAAGCACAATAAAATCTATGGGCAAATAGTTTCTATTTGCAAGAATAAGAACATCATTAATTCTTCCCAAAGGTTTTTAATAGTAGAATCCGCCAAGTGCAAATTAAGAGAACATTCTTCAATACTGGTGAGACCAAGCACATGACATAAAGATTTCGGAATCGTGGAAACACTAGCACCCAAATCACATAAAGCAAAGCACTCATAATTTTTGATCTTGACTTTAATGGTAGGTTCCCACTCATCATGTAATTTTCTAGGAATAGAAATCTCCAACTCCAACTTTTCTTCAAAAGATTTCATCATGGCATCAACGATATGTTTAGTGAAAGCTTTATTTTGTTCATAAGCATGGGGTGAATTAAACATGGATTGCAGCAAAGAAATACATTCAATCAAAGAGCAACTATCATAATTAAAGTCTTTGCAATCCAAAATAGTGGGCACATCACTAGTTAAAGTTTTGACCTCTTCAAACCCACTTTTATCAAAATTTTCATCAAGATTTTCACCCTCCAAATTATTGGGACGCCTTCTAGCTAAAGTTGACTCTACTTCAGTCCCTTTATCATCAATTTTAACATTAATAAACAAGGAATCAATACTGATACGTCTCCAACGTATCTATAATTTTTGCTTGTTCCATGCTGTTATTTTATCAATCTTGGATGTTTTACAATCATTTTATAGCAACTTTATATCATTTTTTGGGACTAACCTATTGACATAGTGCCAAAGTGCCAGTTGCTGTTTTTGCTTGTTTTTTTACTTCGCAGAATATCAATACCAAACGGAGTCCAACTGCGCGAAACTTTTTGGAGATTTGTTTTGGGCCAGAAGACATCCAATGTGTCAAAGAAGTGCCAGAGGGGAGGGTCGAGGAGACCACAACCCACCAGGGCGCGCCAGAGGCCCCGGGCGCGCCCTGATGGGTTGTGCCCTCCTCGGGACCCCTCTCCACCGCCTCTGATGCCTATAAATTCCCAAATATTCTAGAAACCCTAGAGGAGTCGACGAAAAACACATCCAACCGCCACAAGTTCCAAAACCTCGAGATCCAATCTAACACCATGACGGAGGGGTTCATCATCCTCATTGGTGCCTCTCCGATGATGCGTGAGTAGTCCACCATAGACCTACGGGTCCATAGGCAGTAGCTAGATGGATTCCCCTCTCTCTTTTGATTCTCAATACAATGGTCTCTTGGAGATCTATTTGATGTAAACTTTTGCGGTGTGTTTGTTGGGATCCGATGAATTTTGAGTTCATGATCAGTTTCTATCCATCAATATTATTTGAGTCTTCTTTGATCTCTTATATGCATGGTTACTTATAGCCTCGTATTTCTTCTTCGAATCTTTGGTTTAGTTAGGACAACTAGATCGATTTTTCTTGCCATGGGAAGAGGTGCTTTGTGATGGGTTCGATCTTGCGGTGTCCTCTCCCAGTGACAGAAGGGCAGCGAGGCACGCATGTATCGTTGCTATTAAGGATAACAGGATGGGGTCTATTCCAACATGAATAGATCTTGTCTACATCATGTCACCGTTCTTATTGCATTACTCCATTTTCCATGAACTTAATACACTAGATGCATGCTGGATAGCGGTCGATGTGTGGAGTAATAGTAGTAGATGCAGAATCGTTTCGGTCTACTAATCTTGGACGTGATGCCTATATAATGATCATCGCCTTGGATATCGTCATGATTATTTGATCTTCTATCAATTGCCCAACAGTAATTTGTTCACCCACCGTGTGCTATACTCATGAGAGAAGCCACTAGTGAATCCTACGGCCCCCGGGTCTACTTTTCCAACATATTGCTTTCCGATCTATCTTTTTGCCGCTTTTGTTTTCAGATCTATTATTCCAAAAACCCAAAAATACCTTGTTGCACTTTTTATTTGCCCTTTTTATTTTGTGTTCTTGGGAGATCTATCTCTCCAATCTATCACTACCTAATCTATCTTTTTACCGTAGAGAGATTGACAACCTCTCTTCCGCGTCGGGTTGCAAGTATTTGTTCTTTGTGTGCAGGTGTTGTTTACGTAGTGGTGGTGATCCTCCTACTGGTTCGATACCTTGTTTTCATAACTGAGGGAAATACTTACCGTCGCTGTGCTGCATCATCCCTTCCTCTTTGGGGGAATACCGACGCAGTCTCAAGCCACGTCAAAGGAATTTCTGGCGCCGTTGCCGGGCAGGAAGCGGTCTCTTCTACGTGCCAATCTCTGGCGCCAAGGAGACACCATCATCATCTACCAGGTTCCTAATCATAAATCTCATCTCCTTGCAATTACATTATTTGCCATTTGCCTCACGTTTTCCTCTCCCCCACTTCACCCAATTTGCCATTTTATTCGCCCTCTTTTTCGTTTGCCTTTTTCTCGTCAGATCTCTTGCTTGCTTGCAATCTTGTTTGCGTAGTCACGATGACTTAAGAAAACACCAAGTTGTGTGATTTTTCCAATACTAATAATAATGATTTTATTAGTACTCCAATTGCTCCTCCCGCCACTAGTGTGGAGTCTTGTGATATTAATGCCGCTTTGTTGAATCTTGTCATGAAAGATCAATTTGCCGGTACTCCTAGTGAGGATGTCGTGTCCCATCTAAACAGATTCATAGAATTGTGTGATATGCAAAAGAAAAAAGATGTGGACAATGATATAGTGAAGTTGAAATTATTTCCTTTCTCCTTGCGGGATCGTGCAAAAATTTGGTTTTCTTCTTTGCCTCGCAATAGTATCGATTCTTGGAATAAGTGCAAGGATGCTTTTATTACTAAGTATTTTCTACCCGCGAAAATTATTTCCCTTAGGACACAAATCATGAATTTTAAGCAACTTGAGCATGAACATGTTGCACAATCTTGGGAAAGAATGAAATTGATGCTAAGAAATTGTCCAACTCATGGTTTAAATCTTTGGATGATCATACAAATTTTTTATGCGGGATTGAATTTTGTCTCTAGAAATCTTTTAGATTCCGCCGCGGGTGGTACTTTTATGGAAATTACTTTGGGTAAAGCTACTAAATTTCTAGATAATATTATGGCAAATTATTCACAATGGCATACTGAAAGAGCACCTATTAGTAAAAAGGTTAATTCGGTTGAAGAAATTAGTACCTTGAGTGACAAAGTTGATGCTTTAATGAAGTTGGTTGGTAGTAAAAATGCTCCTATTGATCTTAATGATGTGCCTTTGTCTACTTTGATTGATCAAAATAGTGATTCCTTAGATGTGAAGTCTGTCTCGCAAAACAATTTCAATAACAATGCTTATAGAGGTAATTTTAATCCTAGGCCTTTTCCTGGAAATTCCTCTAATAATTATGGCAATTCCTATGGTAATTCTTCTTACAATAATAATAGGAACACCTCTGATCTTGAGAATAATATTAAAGAATTTATCAATGCGCAAAAGTCTTTCAATACTACGATAGAAAAAAAGTTGAATAAGATTGATGATATGTCTAGAAGCATTGATAGAATTTCTCATGATGTAGAAAATCTCAAGTTGAAAGCTTTTGCACCTAAGATTGATGAATCAATTAAAGCTTTATATGTCTCTATGGATGAAAGTAAGAAAAGAACCGCTATGCTTAGAGTTAGAAGAGAATTCTTAGAAAAAACGTTTTCTAGTGATTGCCTTCAGAAAAACGATGAAGATCTTAAAGTGATTGGTGTTTATTCTATTGATTCCTTGTTTACTAATATTAAAATTGATGATAAAGGGACTGAAGTAGAGTCAACTTTAGCTAGAAGGCGTCCCAATAATTTGGAGGGTGAAAATCTTGATGAAAGTGGGTTTGAAGAGGTCAAAAATTTAACTAGTGATGTGCCCACTATTTTGGATTGCAAAGAATTTAATTATGATAGTTGCTCTTTGATTTAATGTATTTCTTTGCTGCAATCCATGTTGAATTCACCCCATGCTTATGAAGAAAAAAAAGCTTTTACTAAACATATCGTTGATGCCATGATGAAATCTTTTGAAGAAAAGTTGGAGTGTGAGATTTCTATTCCTAGAAAACTACATGATGAGTGGGAACCTACCATTAAGTTCAAGATTAAAAATTATGAGTGCTTTGATTTATGTGATTTGGGTGCTAGTGTTTCCACGATCCCGAAATCTTTATGTGATGTGCTTGGTCTCACCAATATTGAAGAATGTTCTCTTAATTTGTACTTGGCAGATTCTACTATTAAAAAGCCTTTGGTAAGAATTAATGATGTTCTTATTCTTGCAAATAGGAACTATTTGTCCATAGATTTTATTGTTCTTGATATTGATTGCAATCCGTCTTGTCCCATTATACTTGGTAGACCGTTTTTACGCACTATAGGTGCCGTGATTGACATGAAAGAAGGCAATATAATATTTCAGTTTCCATTAAGAAAGGGGATGGAACACTTCCCTAGAACAAGAATTAAGCCACCATATTACTAAATCATGAGTGCATCCTATGGAGCAAAAACCAAAGAGGACAATTCTTGAATCTATGCGTTATGCCTAGCTTGGGGCGTAAAACGATAGTGCTTGTTGGGAGGCAACCCAATGAATAAATTAATTTTCATCTTTTTCTTTCTGTTTTTGAGTGTTGACACAATTATGCCTCTGTTATGATTGTGTTTTTATGTTTTATTTAGTGTTTGTGCCAGGTAAAGCCTTTAGGATGATTCATAAGATGAGTAGAAACAATGCTGAATCTGAAACAGAAACTTTGCCTCTAGTGTGCGAATTTTCATTTTTTACTGGAACTTGATAGTGAGCTGAAATTTTAACACAGTATTGCTATACAAACTCTTTACGTTGTCCTAATGTTTCAAAAAAATTAGAGTTACAGAAGTATGGCTAGAGTACATATTACTACAGACTGTTCTGTTTAAGACAGATTCTGTTTTCGTTGCATTGTGTGCTTGTTTTGATGAATCTATGGGTTATATTGAAGGGTATGAGCCATGCTAAAGTTCAAATACAGTAGGTATAATGCAATAATAAAATTTGAATGGGTTTGCAACAGTACTTAAAGTAGTGATTTGCTTTATTGTACTAACGGATCTCACGAAGATTTTGTTGAGTTTTGTGTGATTGAAGTTTTCAAGTTTTGGGTGAGATCACGATGGATGAAGGAATAAGGAGTGAAAAGAGCCTAAGCTTGGGGATGCTACACCCCAAGATATATCCAAAGAGAAACAAGAAACTAAGCTTGGGGATGCCCCGAGAGGCATCCCCTCTTTCTTCTAACAACCATCGGTAATTTTACTTGGAGCTATATTTTTATTCGTCACATATCATGAGTTTTGCTTGGAGCGTCTTGTATCATTTGAGTCTTTGCTTGCTTTGCTTTTTAGTTTGTCACTTGTATCCTTGCTGGACACACCTATTTGATAGAGCCAAAATTATGCTAAGATTTGTTAGAATTGCTCTTTATGCTTCACTTAAACTTTTTGAGCTATAGAATTGCTCTAGTGTTTCACTTATATCTTTTTGAGAACGGTGTGCTTGGAATTTTTTGAAGAAATCCTCTCATGCTTCACTTAGATTATTTTGAGAGTTAGTAAATTTTGAAGAAATCCTCTCATGCTTCACTTATACTATTTTGAGAGATGAAATCTCTATGCTCATGTGCTTCACTTAAATTTGTGTGAGCTTGTCAAAAGCAATGACAATATATGAAACTAGTCCCAAAGTGATATATATCCAAGGAGGATATAATAAAAACTTTCATGAAGATCATTTGACAAATTAAACTTGATTCCTTGTAATAGTTTTGACACATGATGATAGTGATATGTGAGTCATGTTAGTGAGTAATTATGCTTGAGTAAGAATATTGGTGTTAAGGTTTGTGACTCCCTATGCAAGTACGAAAGTCAATAGTTATGCAATGAAATTATATCCTACTTATGGTGCATTATTCGGTGTTAGTTATGCTCAATGCTCGTTTATGTGAATTTTTGTTTCTTGGTTGGTTGCTTCTCAATCTATTTGCTAGCGTCCACTTGTACTAAGTAGAAATACTACTTGTGCATCCAAAATCGTTAAACCCAGTTTGGCCTTACGAGTCCACCATACCTACCCATATGCGGTATTTCCATGCCGTTCTAAGCAAGTTTATATGTGCCATCTCTAAATTTTCAAAATAAATTTCCTTTTTGTGTGCTCGTACCGCTCATGAAACGGTAGGGGGTGTCCAATATTTTTCCATGCTAGATGTGTTATTCTCAAGATGAGTGTTTATTCACTTGTCATTGCACGAGAGTACGGTGGTAATAGGGATGCCCATTCCCGAAATGAAATGAAAAAAATATATTTTACTTTATGTTGTCAAATAATAAATTCCTTGGAAAGTGTTGGTATGGAAGGCAACCGTGGATACGGCCAGCCATGGATTGTGAAAGAATGGTGGAAAAAGGAATAGACTTTATTTTCTGTTTGGGAACTGCCTATGATATATCTAGCATGGAAAGTATTGTGAACTACTTTGTCGTTTTCGTTGACATGAAAGGCATGCCACCCAAAATATTTTTCTCTCTCATTTTAAACTTTGAGCTCTGGCACCTCTACAAATCCCTACTTCCCTCTGCTAAGGGCCTATCTATTTACTTTATGCAATTTTTATTTTTATTTGAGTCTCCATCTTCTCTTATAAAGCACCAACTAGGGGGCACTATGATCGTACTTGAGCAGTGGGTGTAGTTAATATTTGAGTATGTTTCATGAATGGATCAATGATTGAGCATGATGGGCTAGGGATAACTTTCTTTAGTGTTGATATTTTGAAAGACATGGTTGCTTGTTGACATGCTTGAGTAGTAAAGTCTTTATGTCAAAACTAGACTATTGCTTTGAACCATCTAAAAGTCCAAATGTCCATGCTACAAAAGAAAAGAATATGTGATGAACATGTTAGGCAGCATTCCACATCAAAAATTTTGTTTTTATCATTTACCTACTCGAGGACAAGTAGGAATTAAGCTTGGGGATGCTGATACGTCTCCAACGTATCTATAATTTTTGCTTGTTCCATGCTGTTATATTATCAATCTTTGATGTTTTACAATCATTTTATAGCAACTTTATATCATTTTTTGGGACTAACCTATTGACATAGTGCCAAAGTGCTAGTTGTTGTTTTTGCCTGTTTTTTTACTTCGCAGAATATCAATGCCAAACGGAGTCCAATCGCGACGAAACTTTTTTGAGATATTTTTTGGGCTAGAAGACATCCAGTGGGCCAAAGAAGTGCCATAGGGGAGGGTCGAGGAGACCACAACCCACCAGGGCGCGCCAGAGGCCCCGGGCACGCCCTGATGGGTTGTGCCCTCCTCAGGACCCTGATGTCTACTACGCAACTTTATTCTTGTAGACTTTGTTGGGCCTCCAAGCGCAGAGTTTGGTAGGACAGTAGCAATTTTCCCTCAAGTGGATGACCTAAGGTTTATCAATCCGTGGGAGGTGTAGGATGAAAATGGTCTCTCTCAAACAACCCTGCAATCAAATAATAAAAAGTCTCTTGTGTCCCCAACACACCCAATACAATGGCAAATTGTATAGGTGCACTAGTTCAGCGAAGAGATGGTGATACAAGTGCAATATGGATGGTAGATAAAGGTTTTTGTAATCTGAAAATATAAAGCAACAAGGTAGCAAGTAACAAAAGTGAGCACAAACGGTATTGCAATGCTTGAAAACAAGGCCTAGGGTCAATACTTTCGCTAGTGCAATCTCTCAACAATGCTAATATAATTGGATCACATAACGATCCCTCAACGTGCAACGAAGAATCACTCCAAAGTTCTTATCTAGTGGAGAACATAAGAAGAAATTGTTTGTAGGGTACGAAACCACCTTAAAGTTATCCTTTCCGATCGATCTATCCAAGAGTTCGTACTAAAATAACACCAAGTTATCCTTTCCGATCAATCTATCTAGAGTTCGTACTAAAAATAACACCATATGATACGCATAAACCAACTCTAATGTCACCTAGATACTCCAATGTCACCACAAGTATCCATGAGTTAATTATACGATACACATCAAACAATTTCAGATTCATAATACTCAATCCAACACAAAGAACCTCAAAGAGTGCCCCAAGATTTCTATCGGAGAACGTAGGACAAGAACGTGCATCAACCCCTATGCATAGATTACCCCAATGTCACCTCGGGAATCCGCAAGTTGAGTACCAAAACATACATCAAGTGAATCAATAGAACACCCCATTGTCACCACAGGTATCCACATGCAAGACATATATCAAGTGTTCTCAATTCCAATATTCAATCCAACATAACGACATCTCAAAGGGAAAGATTCAATTCATCACAACAAGATAGTAAGGGAAACACACCATATGATCCAACTATATTAACAAAGCCCGTGATGCATCAAGATCATGACATCTCAAGAACACGAGAGAGAGAGATTGAACACATAGCTACTGGTACATACCCTTTGCCCCGAGGGTGGACTAATCCCTCCTCGTCATGACCTCCGCCGGGATGATGAAGATGGCCACCGGAGATGATCTACCCTCTCCGGCAGGGTACTGGAACGCCTCCAGATTGGTTTTTCGTCGATACAGAGAGTTGCGGCGGCGGAGCAGAGAGTCTAGGGTTATTTCTGATGGTTTCTATATTTATAGGATTTTTTGGCGTTGGTTTCACGCGAAGGTGGGCCACGAGGTGAGCACGATACACCAGGGTGCGCCGGGGGGGGGGGTGGGGGGCTGGCGTGCCCTGGTGGGTTGTGCCAACCTCGTGGCTCTTCTGCCCCCCCCCCCCACGAAGCGTCTAGTGCCTCTTTTGTTCCAAAAAAATCGTCAAAAAGTTTCGGGCGATTCCAAGAACTTTCATTTTCTGCACAAAAACAACACCACGGTAGTTCTGCTGAAAACAGCGTCAGTCCGGGTTAGTTCTAAATAAATCATATAAAGTGCACCAAAACCACATAAAAGTATTTTAAACATAGGTGAATATGTCATGAATACTTCATAAATTATCGATACGTTGGAGACGTATCAGCATCCCCATGCTTAATTCCTACTCGTCCTCGAGTAGGTAAATGATAAAAGAACTAATTTATGAAGTGTGAATGCTAGCATAATATATAAGTTTGATAATTGATAATTTCAAGCACTTTTCCTAGCATCATAGCAGCAACTCTTTCTCATAAAACCCATGATGATAAAGTAGCAACCAATTCACATGTTATGGTTCAAACAATGAATTCCCTTGAAACTTAACAACCTATGTTCTTAGTCACCAAACAATTGCAATTCAACATATTCTCAACAAAGTCTAAGTAAGAGCTCCAGATACTCAATCATCATATAGTCTTCTATGATTGCTAGTACTCAAAGCATATTTTTATAACAAATGGCAACCATCGAACACAGGGAAAGATAGGGGCTTAATGTTTCGCCTCCCAACTCATTTATCATAGAGATAATTGTCAACAATAATAAATCATGATCAAATATATTTGACTGCATATATATGTTTGGATCTTTCCCCACCACATGATGCTTGCCAACTAATAGACTGAGGTTGGAATAAGAAGTTGACTCAACATGAAAACTAAATAACATGAAAGTAAATAGATTGTCCCTTCGCAGAGCGAAGCAGGGATTTGCATATGTCCCAGAGCTCATTGTTTAAAATAGAGATAAATATAACTTTGAGGTGCACCCTTCCTGTCAACGTTACGACCAAGCGTTATCAATATCTTCCATGTTAAACACATTAGCGGCGGTTCCCAAGCGGTAAAAGTAAAGGTTTACTCCCCCTCCACCAACAAACACACTCCACGGCTAGCCAAATCCACGGGTACCGTCCATACCAACAACATTCCCGGGGGAGTTTTGTTTAATTATGTGCATTTTTTTATTTCGGGACTGGGAATCCCTATTATCGCCCCTCTCGTGCAAAGACGAGTGAATAAACACTCATCATGAGAATAACCCGCTTAACATGGAAGATACTGACCCCCCCCCCCCCCCCCCCGTCGCTCCAAGAGCAGTCCAGGCACACAAAACAGATGCTCATTTGAAATTTTAGAGGTGGCACATGCAAATTTACTTGGAACGGCAGGGTAATACCGCATATAGGTAGATATAGTGGACTCTCATGGCAAAAAACTGGGTTTTTTTGGATGCACAAGTAGTATCTCTACTTAGTACGAATTTTTGGCTAGCAAAAGATCCTAAGCAAACACCACATGTTGGAGGATCCATAACAATATAACTTCTATGCAAAAATACACAACCATAACTCATTACGTTGTCTTCCTTGTCCAACTTCAACTAATTTGCTCAAGTTTGAAAATAATTAATGGGTATTCACAATCATAGAAGATGTCCAAGATAATATATTTGTATGTGAAAGTTCTCTTCCTTATACTAATCATTCACGAATTGCTTGTATGACCAATATTGTGATTGTCAAACTTCAATAGATTTTACTTTCTAAACCAGATGTGAAGCTACTACTAAGCATAAAGCACATTGATAATTTCATATTTATGATATTTCATTGATTCACAATTTACTCATAGGATATAAGTGAAGCTCAAGAGTAAACATCAAACTACTCTTCAAAAGATATAAGTGAAGATCAATGAGTAGGTAAAGAATCAAGTAGCTATGTGAGGACTCTCTCTCAATAAAGATTTTCAAATCTGAGTATTTTATTCAAACAGCGAGCAAAAGAAAAATAGCACTCCAAGAATAGCACATATCATGTGGACAAATAAAAATTTAGGGTCAACATAGGCTAACCGATAATTGTTGATGAAGAGAGGTGGGATGCGTAGCATCCCCAAGCTTAGATGCTTGAGACTTCTTAAAATATTTACTTGGGGTGCCTTGGTCATCCCCAAGCTTGAGCTTTTGTATCTCGTTCAATCCTCTCATGTCCCAGTTTCACCTAGGTCTCAAAAACTTCATCCACACAAAACTCAAAAAGAACTCGTGAGATAGGTTAGTGCACATAATAATAAATCAACTCTTTATGTAATGCCAAGACAAGTTGCATAATAATTTCAAACATCATCTATAGTTTACTATCATTTCCACAATTTATATCTACCAATATAGGCTATGGAAACTATAGAATAAGTAGATAACAAAACTATGACAGCAATCTGTCCAAACAGAACAGTCTGTAGCAATATATTAAACTAGTGTACTTCTGTAACTCAAAAATTATGAAAATTTAGGACATGCTAAAGAATTTATATTAAAACACTATGTAAAAATTTCAGAAACTTTCCACGTCCAGTAAAATATGAAAATTCAAACACTACAACAAAAGTTTTTGTTTTTACACAACACACATCAAACATGCAATTCAAGCATCCTAAAGGAAATTCTTGGAACCTTTTATTGAAAAACAAGATTATAAATAACTCCTAACAGAAAATAACAAAATATAATGACGATCCAAGCAAAACTCATATTATGTGACGAATAAAAATATAACTCTAAGTAAGATATACCGATAATGTTGAAGACGAAAGAGGGGATGCCTTCCGGGGCATCCCCAAGCTTAGACGCTTGAGTCTTCCTTGGATATTACCTTGGGGGTTCCTTGGGAATCCCCAAGCTTAGGTTCTTTTCACTCCTTCTTCTCCTCATATCGATATCTCACCCAAAACTTGAAAACTTCAATCACACAAAACTTAACGGAACTTCATGAGATGGGTTAGTATAATAAATAAAGATCATTCACTTAGGTACTGTCAAGACAAGATTCATAATTGTTCTCACATAATACCTACTATATTATACCATTCACATAATTAATATCAATGAATATAAGTTACGGGAACACTTAAACAAGCAAACTATGCATGCAAAACAGAATCTGTCAAAAACAGAACAGTCTGTGAAGATCTGTAGTGTAACCATACTTCCCTGTCTCTACAAATTCGAAAAAATTATGAAAACCTGAAGAATTTGTAAATGAAGACTTTTTAAAAATTTCAGATCATTATCACGCTCCAGTAAAATATGAAAATTCATGTACTGGAGTCAAAAGTTTCTGTTTTGGTTCAGCATCAATTCTACTCATCTTGTGATTCATCCCAAAGGCTTTACTTGGCACTTTATTGAAATAAAAGGCACAAAAAATTATTACTACAGTATCTTAATCATGTGAAAACATCAAAACATAAAGTCTAAGTGTTGGCTTGCCTCCCAACATGCGCTTTTCTCTAATGCCTTTTAGCTAGGCATGATGATTTCAATGATGCTCACATAGGAATAGTATTTGAAACATGTAAGAGAGCCTCATGAATCTCATGACAAGCACATTTAAGTCTAACCCACTTCCTATGCATTGGGGTTTTGTGAGCAAACAATTTATGAGAGCAAGAATCAACTAGCATAGGAAGGCAAAGCAAGCACAACTTTAAAACTTTGAACACATAGGGAGGAAACTTGATATTATTGCAATTCCTACAAGCATATGTTCCTCAATAATTTTCAGTAGCATCATGAAGGAATTCCACAATATAACTATCACATAAATCATTCTTTTCATGATGCACAAGCATAGAATTTTTATTACTACCCACACAAGCAAAATTCTTCTCATTCAAAGTAGTGGGATCAAACTCAACAAAATAACTATCATGAGACACTTGATTGACATAACCACATTCAATATTAAAATCATGATGACAAGTTTCCTGGTTACTATCACTCTTTATATCATACATGTAATAATCATAATCATCATAGATAGGAGGCATGCCATCATCATAATAAATTTGCTCATCAAAACTTGGGGGACAAAAAATAGCATCTTCATCAAACATAGCATCCCCAAGCTTGTGGCTTTGCATATCATTAGCATCATGGATATTCAGAAAATTCATGCTAACAATATTGCTATCATGCTCATCATTCAAGGAATTCTAATTGCGCATTTTCATAATTTCTTCCTCTACCAATTGAGCACAATTTTCCAAACCATCATTTTCACAAAAGACATGATAAATATGAATAATATGAGGCCACCTCAATTCCATTTTTTGTAGTTTTCTTTTATAAAACCAAACTAGTGAAAAAAAAGAAACTAAAAGATTTAATTGCAAGATCTAAAGATATACCTTCAAGCACTCACCTCCCTGGCAATGGCGCCAGAAAACAGCTTGATGTCTACTACGCAACTTTATTCATGTAGACTTTGTTGGGCCTCCAAGCGCAGAGTTTTGTAGGACAGTAGCAATTTTCCCTCAAGTGGATGACCTAAGGTTTATCAATCCGTGGGAGGTGTAGGATGAAGATGGTATCTCTCAAACAACCCTGCAATCAAATAATAAAAAGTCTCTTGTGTCCCCAACACACCCAATACAATGGCAAATTGTATAGGTGCACTAGTTCGGCGAAGAGATGGTGATACAAGTGCAATATGGATAGTAGATAATGGTTTTTGTAATCTGAAATATAAAAACAGCAAGGTAGCAAGTAACAAAAGTGAGCACAAACGGTATTGCAATGCTTGAAAACAAGGCCTAGGGTCCATACTTTCGCTAGTGCAATCTCTCAACAATGCTAATATAATTGGATCACATAACCATCCCTCAACGTGCAACGAAGAATCACTCCAAAGTTCTTATCTAGCGGAGAACATAAGAATAAATTGTTTGTAGGGTACGAAACCACCTTAAAGTTATCCTTTTCGATCGATCTATCCAAGAGTTCGTACTAAAATAACACCAAGTTATCCTTTCCGATCAATCTATCTAGAGTTCATACTAAAATAACACCATATGATATGCATCAACCAACTCTAATGTCACCTAGATACTCCAATGTCACCACAAGTATCCATGAGTTAATTATACGATACACATCAAACAATTTCAGATTCATAATACTCAATCCAACACAAAGAACCTCAAAGAGTGCCCCAAGATTTCTATCGGAGAACGTAGGACAAGAACGTGCATCAACCCCTATGCATAGATTACCCCAATGTCACCTCGGGAATCCGCAAGTTGAGTACCAAAACATACATCAAGTGAATCAATAGAACACCCCATTGTCACCACGGGTATCCACATGCAAGACATATATCAAGTGTTCTCAATTCCAATATTCAATCCAACATAACGATATCTCAAAGGGAAAGATTCAATTCATCACAACAAGATAGAAAGGGAAACACACCATATGATCCAACTATATTAACAAAGCCCGTGATACATCAAGATCATGACATCTCAAGAACACGAGAGAGAGAGAAAGAGATTGAACACATAGCTACTGGTACATACCCTCAGCCCCGAGGGTGGACTACTCCCTCCTCGTCATGACCTCCGCCGGGATGATGAAGATGGCCACCGGAGATGATCTACCCTCTCCGGCAGGGTACTAGAATGCCTCGAGATTGGTTTTTCATCGATACAGAGAGTTGCGGCGGCGGAGCGGACAGTCTAGGGTTATTTTTGATGGTTTCTATATTTATAGGATTTTTTGGCGTTGGTTTCACGCGAAGGTGGGCCACGAGGTGAGCACGATACACTAGGGCGCACCGGGGGGGCTGACGCGCCCTGGTGGGTTGTGCCCACCTCGTGGCTCTTCTGGCCCTCCCATGAAGTCTCTAGTGCCTCTTTTGTTCCAAAAAAAATCGTCAACAAGTTTCGGGCGATTCCGAAAACTTTCATTTTCTGCACAAAAACAACACCATGGTAGTTCTGCTGAAAAGAACGTCAGTTCGGGTTAGTTCTAAATAAATCATATAAAGTGCATCAAAACCACATAAAAGTATTGCAAACATAGGTGAATATAGCATGAATACTTCATAAATTATCGATATGTTGGAGACGTATCAGACCCCTCTCGATCGCCTCTGACGCCTATAAATTCCCAAATATTCCAGAAACCCTAGAGGAGTCGACGAAAAACACATCCAGCCGCCGCAAGTTCCAGAACCACGAGATCCAATCTAACACCATCATGGAGGGGTTCATCATCCTCATTGGTGCCTCTCCGATGATGCGTGAGTAGTCCACCATAGACCTACGGGTCCGTAGGCAGTAGCTAGATGGCTTCCTCTCTCTCTTTTGATTCTCAATACAATGGTCTCTTGGAGATCTATTTGATGTAAACTTTTGCGGTGTGTTTGTTGGGATCCGATGAATTTTGAGTTCATGATCAGTTTCTATCCATGCATATTATTTGAGTCTTCTTTGATCTCTTATATGCATGATTACTTATAGCCTCGTATTTCTTCTTCGAATCTTTGGTTTAGGTAGGCCAACTAGATCAATTTTTCTTGCCATGGGAAGAGGTGCTTTGTGATGGGTTCGATCTTGCGGTGTCCTCTCCCAGTGACAGAAGGGGCAGCGAGGCACGCATGTATCATTGCTATTAAGGATAACAAGATGGGGTCTATTCCTACATGAATAGATCTTGTCTACATCATGTCACCGTTCTTATTGCATTACTCCGTTTTTTCATGAACTTAATACACTAGATGCATGCTGGATAGCGGTCGATGTTTGGAGTAATAGTAGTAGATGCAGAATCGTTTCGGTCTACTAATCTTGGATGTGATGCCTATATAATGATCATCGCCATGGATATCGTCATGATTATTTGATCTTCTATCAATTGCCCAACAGTAATTTGTTCACCCACCGTGTGCTATACTCATGAGAGAAGCCACTAGTGAATCCTACGGCCCCCGGGTCTACTTTTCCAACATATTGCTTTCCGATCTATCTTTTTGCTGCTTTTGTTTTCAGATCTATTATTCCAAAAACCCAAAAATACCTTTATGCACTTTTTATTTGCCCTTTTTATTTTGTGTTCTTGATAGATCTATCTCTCCAATCTATCACTACCCAATCTGTCTTTTTACCGTAGAGAGATTGACAACCTCTCTTTCGCGTCGGGTTGCAAGTATTTGTTCTTTGTGTGCAGGTGTTGTTTACGTAGTGGTGGTGATCCTCCTACTAGTTTGATACCTTGATTTCATAACTGAGGGAAATACATACCGTCGCTGTGCTGCATCATCCCTTCCTCTTTGGGGAAATACCGACGCAGCCTCAAGCTACGTCAAAGGAATTTCTGGCGCCGTTGCCGGGGAGGAAGTCGTCGTCGAACGAAGGGACGAAGATTATTTATTGTAAACGATAGCATCTCCAAAGAAGAAGACGACTATCAAAACTCTAAACCAATCTAATGAAAACACAACTATTATTAAGAACTTCACTGATAGACCGGGTTCCCCACCCCTCCTGACACCGGCAAGGCCGGCTGGAGGAGGGGGAATCGATCTATGGTGGAGGGGGAGGTGGTGGTGGTGGCTAGGTCTTTCGGAGAGGAGGCGGCGTAAAAGTTTATGTTTTAAGATAATATACCAGCTTAATCTCTCGGAGATGCTCAAAGAAATAGGTTATAGGTGTGTGCATTTATATGGGTAAACGCATATGCATATGTATGATATGTGTTTTTTTCTTTGAACACAATACAGACGCAAACGCTCACATACACGCGCATACACTCACCCCTATGAACGCACACACGCACACCCTAACCCTATGAGCATCTCCGAGAGATTGAGCCAGCATATCATCTTAAAATTCACAAAGTCACCATAGGCGCCTCGTCGTCGATGGGAACGTCTCCTTCCACTGAATGCGCATCGCCGAAAATCCTGAAATAAATCCAGGAATAAATGCGAGCACCAGGAATTGAACCCTGGTGTGCTGGGATACCATAGTCCCTTTAACCATCTAACCACACGTTGGTTCGCCGTATGGTATGTATTTGTGCTGTGTTAGAAAAGCTCATTAAGCCTTGGATCGTGGAAGAGGCTTACCGGTTCGAAGACAAACGTGTTTTTTTGCTTGACAGGTGGATCGATCACAAGCCGCTCAAAGGTAATTACCGGCCTTGTTTTATATTTGTGTTTTTAGTACAATACGAACACAAACGCTTAAATATACATATACACTCATCCTCGTGTATAAAGTTGTCATAGACATTTTTTATAGTCAACGAGCACGTCTCTTTCATTAAACGCACATTACCGAAAAGGCTAAAATGAATCTAAAAAAATACGACCACCAATGCCAATTCTAAGACTTGAACCCTGATAGGCTGGTTCCACCATAACAAATCTAATCATTGAGATACGCTCAATTCACGTGTTTGTGCTGAGATATGTCGGCGTCGGTTGTTGTGGCTTGCGGTAATGGCCTAATGGTCGCTAGAACATCTCGTCCCATTGAACACTTTCGGAGCGACATAAACCACACTATTGATCACTAGAGTACCATTCTTTAAGGGAGGCACTAGTGAGTCAAGTTTTTGATTATCAAAGCATCTCTAGCAGATCCCGAATAAGTCCTGCAAACTGCATTTTTCAGCCGTTTTACAAGATGGGCCAAAAAACGGCCCGAGCAGGTCGGCTAAAAGGGTCCGGCCCGTAAAAGTTTTACAGGCGGCCCGTAAACCACCCTTTATTCCTCCATATATGCGGGCACCGACGCACTTTAGGGTTCCCGTCCCGCAATCCTTCATCCACCTCCGCAGTGAAATCCCTCCTTCGGTGAAAAATCCATACTCCTCCGACGACGTTTTCCGACGCATTTGACCATCGGATCTTGCCGGAGATGGCGTTTGCGGGTTCCGAGCGTGGCAACGGCAGGGTGTCGGTGGTCGCGGTGCATTTGGGTGCCACGGGGGTCCGGCGGCCATGGTGGGTTTGAGGGCCGCAAGCGGCACATCGACGACGAGGCCAACAGCTCCTCCCTACGCCCTTCAGTGTCGGAAAAGCGCAGGGAGCAGGCACGCACCCGCAGCGTGAAGTCCCACAGCGCCGGAGCACAGGCATGGCCGACTTTCCATCATCTCAAGCGCCTCTTCGATCTGTCCATCCAGCGCCTCCGGGTGGCCGAGCGTGCCTGGTGGGAGGCGAAGGGGTCTGCCACCACTAGAGACGTAGTTGCAGCCGAGCGCGTGCCGATGCTCCGGGAGGAGTAAGAACTTGCCTCGACCGTCTCTGGCATGATCATCTACCACACCATCCATGGCAATGAGCCCCCGCCCCACGAGGAGGATTCTGGCGATTCCGGCAACGACGACGAAGACGACGACTCCGGCGAGGAGTAGATGCTAGTATGAACTATCTAGTCTAGTAGTTTAAGTTTGAACTTTCTATCGATGTGCTATGTGCGGAACTACCTATCTAGTTGTATGATGAACTATGCTTGTATGATCTATGGTGTGAACTAGATGTTCCAAATTAAGTGGAAATCTGTCGACGTTTAACGGGATCTATTCTGCCGATCTGTCAGTCGTCCTGCAAATTTTGTTTATGGGATACTGTAAACAAAATTTGCAGGATGACGACATACGTGATCTGCTAGAGATGCCCTCACGACCCATTTTCGTGCGTCTTATCGCGTTTTCTGTATGTTCTTTTTTAGGTTTTAACTAGATAATTGGTCGTGCGTTGCAACGATATACATATTATAGTACATTAGCATGTGATTTACATGTTCATATTATTATGATTGTGTAAATAAATATTTAACAAATCATGTCCGTGATTTACCTATCTAAATATATTTCAAGATTTTAATTGGTAAACACTTATTGCATTCCCAAATAAAACATAATTTTATTTGGTAAGTAAATTTATCTATCTCAATAAATTTTAGATTTTACTTGGTAATAGTTATTTGGTAAGCACTTATTGGACTCCCAAATAAAACATAATTTTATTTGGTAAGTAAATACTTATCTAAATAATTTCAAAATTTATTTGGTAAGTGCTTATTTGGTAATCACTTATGGTTTACCAAAGAAAACATAATTTTATTTGGTAATAAATTACCTATCTCAATAAAATTTAAGATTTAATTTTGTAAACACTTATTTGATAAACATTTATTGGCTTACCAAAGAAAACATAATTTTATTTGGTAAGTAAATAAAAGGCGGGGCAATTATGGTGGTTTTAAAGGAAAACCGATGAAAAAACCAGAGATAGAAAGGAAAAAACAAAAACGTAGAAATGAAGGAGGAAATGTATGTAAAGTTGGAAAAGAAGGTTTAACATGAAACATTTCACTCTTTTTACTAGGACAATGCTTGTGCATTGCAACAAGATATAAAAATATAGTGTGTTAGCTTATGATTTACCTGTCCATATTAATGTAATTGTGTAAATAAATGTTTACAAATCCTGCCCGTAATTGATCTTATATTTTGATGAGAGGTTGATGCTTGTGATCTGCGTTGGGTTTTCCGTGAAGAGGAACGGGTGATGCAACACAATGCGGGTAAGTATTTTCCTCAATTAAGAACTAAGGTTTATTGAACTAATAGGAATATCGGTCATCAACCGTCTTCAGCGGCTGCATACAAAAGAGCACACACTTGCACCCAATGCGGCAAGAGGGTTGTCAATCCCCTTGGTCTCGTTATTTGCAAGTAAATGAGATGTGTGCATGATAATAGATAATTGTAAATTGGAAAATAAAACAAAACAAAATAAAAGGCAACAAGGTATTGAATGCGTTTGTAAATTGATAAGAGGAAAGACCCAGGGGCCATAGTGTTCTCTAGTGGCATCTCTCATATAGTAGGCATACGGTGGGTAAATGAATTACTGTTGGGCAATTGATAGAAAAGCGGATAGTTATGCAATCTTTATTCACGGCAATGATCATGTATATATAGGCATCACGTCCATAAGCAAATAGGCCGACTCCTGCCTGCACCTATTACTATTACTCCACCCATCGACCGCTATCCAGCATGCATTTAGAGTTTTAAGTAAGACAGAGTAATGCTTGGAGAACGATGACATGATGTAGACAAACATAATTCAATTAATATGAACTAACGCCATCGTTTTATCCTTAGTGGCAACAACACAAATACGTATCTTGTCCCCTACTTTGTCACTGAGATATAGAAACTCGTCAGGTTGAACCCACTACAACGCACCCCTCTCACTGAAGAAATATCAATCTAGTTGGCCAAACTATCTCAATATATCAGAGAGATTTACGAATCTATAATGATCATGCAAATAAGAATCATAATATTCAGAGGTGACTCAAATACATTTCATGAATAATCTGAACATAAACCCACAATTCATCGGATCCCAACAAACGCACTGCACAAAAGGATTACATCGAATAGATCAAAGCGAAGATGCGATGATCATTGTATTGAAGATCAAAAGAGAGAGAGAGCCATCTAGATACTAACTACGGACCCGTAGGTCTGTAGTGAACTACTCACAACTCATCACGGAGGCATCAAGGATGATGTAGAGCCCCTCCGTGATTGATCCCCCCTCCGGCAGATCGTCGGAAAAGGTCGCCAGATGGTACGCGGCAGAACAGAGACTTGCGGCGGCGAAAAAGTGTTTCGGGAGATCTCCTAGGGTTTTTGGAATATTTGAGGATTTATAGGCCAGAGAGGGGCACGAGAGGGCGGCCGAGGGAACCACGACCCATCAGGGCGCGGCCTCGGCCCCCTGGCACGCCTTGTTGGGTCGTGGCTGCCTCGTGCAGCCTCTTCCCTCCTCCCGAAGCTTCCAGGTCTTCTTTCAGTCCAGAAAAAATCATATTAAAGTTTCGTGGCAACTGGACTTCGTTTGGTATGGTAAACCTGAAAAGCAAAAAACATGCAGAAAACAACAACTCGCACTGGGCACAAGGTCAATATGTTAGTGCTCAAAAATAAAATTAATTGGTAAATAAACACCCAAAAAGTATCCTAGAATGATAATATAATAGCATGGAACAATCAAAATTTATAGATACGTTGGAGACGTATCAGCATCCCCAAGCTTAATTCCTGCTCGTCCTCGAGTAGGTAAATTCATAAAAACAAGAATCTTTGATGTGACATGCTACTCAACATGTATTCTATTGCAGGTTTGTTCATTGAGAAACAATGAATTAATAAACATCACCATAGTAATACTACAAACATAAGAAACATAATCATCAAGTTTCAAAATATACGATCCAAAGAGTATGTTCACCCCCTATTCATTTTATCATAAAAGAGTAGCATGGCTCCGTCTTCACCACATAAATACAAATGTCAAGCACCATGGTGTCAAGTCAGGCAATTGGATCGTACTTTTTAACGCGTTTCAGCTTTTTATTACTTGCGCAATATATGAGCATGAACCATGGATATAGCATAAGGGTGGAATAGAATATGGTGGTAGGTTTCAAAAGGGGTGAAAGTGGAGAAGAAAATCTCGCATCAACTAGGCGTATCAACGGGCTATGGAGATGCCCATCAATAGATATCAATGCGAGGAGTAGAGATTGCCATGCAACGGATGCACTAGAGCTATAAGTATATGAAAGCTCAAAGGAAACTAAGTGGGTGTGTATCTAACTTGCTTGTTCATGAAGACCTCAGGCATTTGAGGAAGCCCATCATTGGAATATACAACCCAAGTTCTATAATGAAAATTTCCCACTAGCATATGAAAGTGATAAGCATGAGACTCTCTATATGAAGAACATGGTGCCACTTTGAGGCACAAGTGTGGAATAAGAGGTAGTAGCACTGTCCCTTCTCTCTTTTCTCTCATTTATTTATTTTTCTTTTTTTCTTTTTCTCTCCTTTTTTTCTTCCTTTTTTCTTTTTCTTTTATTTTTCGTCCGGAGTCTCATCCCGACTTGTGGGGGAATCATTGTCTCCATCATCCTTTCCTCACTGAGACAGTGCCCTAATAATGATGATCATCACACTTTAATTTACTTACAACTCAACATGAGAAACTGTATGACTCTATATGAATGCCTCTGGCAGTGTACCAGGATGTGCAATGATCAAGCGTAACATGTATGATATTAATGATGAACGGTGGCTTTGCCACAAATACTATGTCAGCTTATATGATCATGCAAAGCAATATGACAATGGAAGTACTAGTCATATGATGTAACAGTGGAAGTTGCATGGCAATATATCTCGGAATGGCTATGGAAATGCCATGATAGGTAGGTATGGTGGTTGTTTTGAGGAAGATATAATGAGGCTTATGTGCAACTTAGCGTATCATGTCACGGGGTTTGGATGCACCTGCGAAAGCTGCACCGATCCTCAAGGTGAGAATGGGAAATGCACGGTACCAAAGAGGCTAGCAAATATGTGGAGGTGAGTGTGTGTATATCCATGGATTCACATTAGTCATGAGGAACTCACATACTTATTGCAAGATTTTATTAGCTCTCTCGAAGCAAAGCACTACTCGCATGCCCCTAGGGAGGAGGTTGGTAGGAATTAACCATCGCGCGCCCCCGACCCAAACAACACTAGGATTTCAACGAGGAATAAGTATGCTCACACATCATCACCATGCTATAAAAATATTTGGATGAATAGCAAGTTAACAGCCTCTAATTCACGATACCTCTGTTAACCAATGATCATGCACTCATGCTTTTTCACATTACCACATTAATATCATTAACCATGATTTCTCTTTTATGTGCTACATGTGGTTTTGATTATGCACTCATTAAATACCTATTATTTTTGGACTAGTCTTATGACCCATGCAAATTATCGTCGCTGTTTATTAACTCTCAAACAAATATAAGTGAAGAACAAGAGTGCAATTATTTCTATAAAATCTATACGCCACCGTGCTCTAAAAGATATAAGTGAAGTACTAGAGCAACTGCCAAGCTCAAAAGATATAAGTGAAGCACATAGAGTATTCTAATAAATTATGATGATATTGTGTCTCTCTCAAGTGGGTGTGTGCAGCAAACAATGATTGTGGGAAACTAAAACAAAAGCAAACTAAAGCAAATGACGCTCCAAGCAAAACTCATATCATGTGATGAATAAAAATATAGCTCCAAGTGACATACCGATGGATAGAGACGAAAGAGGGGATGCCTTCCGGGGCATCCCCAAGCTTAGACGCTTGAGTCTTCCTAGAATATTACCTTGGGGTGCCTTGGGCATCCCCAAGCTTAGGCTCTTGCCACTCCTTATTCCTTTGTCCATCGTGATAGCACCCAAAACTTGAAAACTTCAGCACACAAAACTCAACAGAAAACTCATGAGATCCGTTAGTATAATAAACATATCAAATACTTTAGGTACTGTTGTAAATTTATTTATATTTTATTATTACATAAGGTACTGTATTCTAACTTCTCCATGATTTATTTTTCCCAAAATAATCCATGGCATCATCAAAACAAGCAAAACATGCAAGCAAAAAACAGAATCTGTCTAAAACAGAACAGCCTGTAAAGATCTGTAGAGAAACTATACTTTTGTATCTCTAAAAATTCTGAAACATTAGGACAACCTCAAGAATTTGTATATCAATACTGTGTAAAATTTCAGATCATTATCACGCTCCGGTAGAAAATGAAAATTCATGTACTGGACGCTAAAGTTTCTATTTTTGCACCGTATCAATTCTACTCATCATGTGAGTCATCCCAAAGGTTTTTCTTGGCACACACACTAATTAAAACATAAAAACACAATCATTACAGAGGCAACAAACATTTTATTACACACAAACAGAAAGTAGAATAAGAAAAATAAGATAACTATTGGGTTGCCTCCCAACTAGCGCTATTGTTTTACGCCCCTAGCTAGGCATAACTCGTATGATCAAGTGTTGTCATCTTTGACACTCCATCCATAAGTGGACCTCATGATAGATTCATAAGGTGGTTTTATTCTCTTTCTAGGGAAGTGTTCCATCCCTTTCTTTAGTGGGAATTGGAACCGTATGTTTCCCTCTTTCATGTCAATTATTGCACCTATAGTTCGTAGAAAGGGTCTTCAAAGTATTATTGGACATGTAGGATTCCATTCAATATCAAGAAAAATGAAATCTACAGGCACATAATTCCTATTATATAGGATAAGAACATCATTTATTCTACCTAAAGGTTTCTTGATGGTAGAATCCGCAAGATGCAAGTTTAGGGAACAATCTTCAATATTCGTGAGACCAAGCACATCACAAAGAGATTTATGTATAGTTGAAACACTAGCACCAAGGTCACACAAAGCATTGCATTCATATTCTTTAATATTTATTTTAATAGTAGGTTCCCATTCTTCATGCAATTTTCTAGGAATAGAAATTTCTAGCTCAAGTTTCTCATCATAAACTTTTATCATAGCTTCTACTATATGTTTAGTAAAAGCTTTATTTTGTTCATAAGCATTGGGTGAACTAATAATGGATTGCAACAAGGAAATACATTATACTAAAGAGAATCTCTCATAATTAAAATCCTTGTAATCCAAGATAGTGGGCACATCACTAGTCAAAGTTTTAACCTCTCTGAACCGACTTTTTTCAGTTTTAGCATTAGAATCATCACCCTCTAAGCAAACGTGACTTTCTCTAGCTAGAGTTGACTCAACTCCAGTCCCTTTGTCATTTAAATTCAGAGAAGTAAACAAATATTCAATAGGAGAAGTGCCAAGCATTTTTAAGATCTTCATCATGATTCCGGTAAAAACCGGGTGGGAGAGCTTTTTCTAAGAATTCCCGCTTAGCTTTTAGCTTAGCGGTCCTCTCCTTACTTTCATTAATAGATATTTGGATAGATTTAATAGTTTCATTAAAATCATGCTTGGGTGGCAAAGCTTTACTTTTAAGAGTTTCTACATCAAGAGCAATTCTATCCATGTTTTTAGCCAAAGCATCAATTGTATGCAACTTTTCTTCTACCATAGTATTAAAAATCTTTTGAGAACTAATGAATCCTTTAATTGTGTTCTCAAGATCAGAGGGTATCCTATTAGAATTTGTAGAAGAATTTACATAAGAATTTTCATAGGAGTTTCCATAATTATTAGATGAATTACCGGGATACGACCTAGCATTGAAATTTCCTCTATAAGCATTGTTGTTGAAATTGTTTCGCGAGATAAAGTTCACATCAATAGCATCATTATTTTGCTCAATCAAGGTAGACAAGGGCATATCATTTGGATCAACATGAGTATTTTTGCTAGCAACCATATTCATAAGAGCATCAACTTTTCCACTCAAAGTAGCGATTTCCTCAACAAAATTTACTTTCTGACCAGTTGGAGCTCTTTCGGTATGCCATTGAGAATAATTTATCATGATGTTGTCCAAAATTTTGGTGGCCTCTCCTAATGTCACATCCATAAAGGTACCACCTGCAGCAGAATCTAGAAGATTTCTAGACACAAAGTTCAATCCAGCATAGAAATTTTGGATAATCATCCAGAAGTTTAAACCATGAGTAGGGCAATTTATAATCATCAATTTCATCCTCTCCCAAGCTTGTGCAACATGTTCTTTCTCATGTTGTTTAAAATTCATTATTTGGTTCCTAAGGGAGATGATCTTAGCAGGAGGAAAATACTTGGAAATAAAAGCATCTTTACACTTATCCCATGTTCCAATACTATTACGTGGTAAAGATGAAAACCAAGCCTTAGCTTTATCTCTTAGTGAAAAGGAAATAATTTTAATTTCACAATATCATTATCCATGTCCTTTTTCTTTTGCATATCACAAATCTCCACAAAAGTATTAAGGTGAGCAGTGGGATCCTCATTAGGACTTCCCAAAAATTGATCTTTCATCACAAGATTCAACAATGCAGCATTAATATCAAAAGCCTCCGCACTAGTGGCGAGTGGTATAGGAGTAATAATAAAATCATTGTTATTAGTATTTGAGAAGTCACACAACTTAGTAGTATCTTGAGACATGGTGACCAAGCAAGCAAAGTAGCAAGCAGGACAAGTAAACTAGCAAGTGACGAAGTAAACTAATGACAAGCAAAGATAAATATTTTTGTATTTTGATTTTTATAATGCAAACTAAATATAACAGCAAATAAAAATAAGAACAAGTGAGTGATAACTTGTGTGAAGTTACTTGATAGTTGATGATGATATTCCCCGGCAACGGCGCCAGAAATCCTTCCTGATGCTTGTGATCTGCCTTGGGTTTTCCGTGAAGAGGAACGGGTGATGCAGCACAATGTGGGTAAGTATTTCCCTCAGTTGAGAACCAAGGTTTATCGAACTAATAGGAATATCGGTCATCAACCGTCTTCAGCGGCTACACGCAAAAGAGCACACACTTGCACCCAATGCGGCAAGAGGGTTGTAAAATCCCTTGGTCTCGTTATTTGCAAGTAAATGAGATGTGTAGATGATAATAGATAATTGTAAATTGGAAAATAAAATAAAACAAAATAAAAGGCAGCAAGGTATTGAATGCGTTTGTAAATTGATAAGAGGATAGACCCAGGGGCCGTAGTGTTCTCTAGTGGCATCTCTCGTATAGTAGGCATCCGATGGGTAAACAAATTACTGTTGGGCAATTGATAGAAAAGTGAATAGTTATGCAATCTTTATTCACGGCAATGATCATGTATATATAGGCATCACGTCCATAAGCAAATAGGCCGACTCCTGCCTGCACCTATTACTATTACTCCACCCATCGACCGCTATCCAGCATGCATCTAGAGTATTAAGTAAAACAGAGTAATGCTTGGAGAACGATGACATGATGTAGACAAACATAATTCAATTAATATGGACTAACCACATATTTTTATCCTTAGTGGCAACAACACAAAGACGTATCTTGTCCCCTACTTTGTCACTGGGATATAGAAACCCATCAGGTTGAACCCACTACAACGCACCCCTCTCACTGAAGAAATATCAATCTAGTTGGCCAAACTATCTCAATAGATCGGAGAGATTTACGAAGCTATAATGATCATGCAAATAAGAATCATAATATTCAGAGGTGACTCAAATACTTTTCATGAATAATCTGAACATGAACCCACAATTCATCGGATCCGAACAAACGCACTGCACAAAAGGATTACATCGAATAGATCAAAGCGAAGATGCGATGATCATTGTATTGAAGATCAAAAGAGAGAGAGATAACCATCTAGATACTAACTACGGACCCGTAGGTCTGTAGTGAACTACTCACAACTCATCACGGAGGCAGCAAGAATGATGTAGAGCCCCTCCATGATCGATTCCCCCTCCGGTAGATCGTCGAAAAAGGTCGCCAGATGGGTACGCGGTGGAACAGAGACTTGCAGCGGCGGAAAAAGTGTTTCGGGAGCTCTCCTAGGGTTTTTGGAATATTTGAGGATTTATAGGCCAGAGAGGGGCACGAGAGGGTGGTCGAGGGAGCCATGACCCATCAGGGCGCGGCCTGGCCCCCTGGCGCACCCTGTTGGGTCGTGGCTACCTCGTGTAGCCTCTCGCCTCCTCCCGAAGCTTCCATGTCTTCTTTCGGTCAAAAAAAATCATATTAAAGTTTCGTGGCAATTGGACTTCGTTTTGTATGGTAAACCCGAAAAGCAAAAAACATGCAGAAAACAACAACTGGCACTGGGCACTAGGTCAATAGGTTAGTGCTAAAAAATAATATTAATTGGTAAATAAACACCCAAAAAGTATCCTAGAATGATAATATAATAGCATGGAACAATAAAAAATTATAGATACGTTGGAGACATATCAGAGGTTTCGTAAGTAAATTAAAATCAAATTGGTTTAGAGGGTAAGTAAATTAAGGTGATTGATTATCATACTGGGGAAGGTTGGACGAATGGATGGTGGAAAGAAAAGTAAAAGAGGAAACGTTACATTCTTTTGAAGTAGTAAAGAAATATTTATGAAGTAGGAGAAGATTATCGCTGAAAGCGATGGGCTCTAAATCCATGTAGTGTGCGGTATTCTAGAAGGCAAGGTTCCCCCTTAAGAAAATCATTGGCAATTGTCTAGGCTTCGTCTCCCTTCCAGGATCGAGGTTTGTAAGTAGAATGCTCATGGGGATGGGTTATGTCTCCTATGCTTGGTCGATGAAGACAACCCTCATATGTTTTTCCACTATGTCCTAGCGTAGTTCCTTTGGAGTTGTGTGTGGGAGGTACTATGAGTAGCTTGGTGCCCTACGAGCAGGGAAGGCATTTTTACCATCCACGAAACCTTACCTAGTATGGTAAACCTGAAAAGCAAAAAACATGCAGAAAACAACAACTGGCACTGGGCACTAGGTCAATAGATTAGTGCTCAAAAATAATATTAATTAGTAAATAAACACCCCAAAAGTATCCTAGAATGATAATATAATAGCATGGAACAATCAAAAATTACAGATACGTTGGAGACGCATCAGGGGGTGCTCAGGAGTGGGGAAGGAGGTGCATTGTCGCCCATCTCTTCTGTCGTCTTGGTAACAAGTCTAATGCGGGGATGGAGTTGTTGACATGGATGCGGGAGCGGCGGCCTTGGTGGTGGGAGCCGTGGTACTCGGGTGCGGAGCTCGCGACTCAGGCGTTGTTTGGTGATTGAGGTTTGGATGCGGGGGCAACGGCCTTGGTGGTGGGAGCCGTGGTGCTCGGGGGCGGAGATCATGACTCACACGTTGTTTGGTGACCAATGGCATCTGGTGGCAGCGTGCCACCGAGGAGCTCACCTTTGCCCGGGCGGAGCAAGGTGGGGCGATGTAGGCCAACTCTGGTCGAGAGTGGACCTGGGGGCTGCTCAGGGGTGGGGAAGGAGGTGCCTTCCCGCCCATCTCTTCTGTCATCTTGGTTACGAGCTTGAGGTGGGGATGGAGTTGGTGACATGGATGCCGGGGCGACGACCTTGGTGGTGGGAGACGTGGTGCTCGGGGGCGGAGCTCGCGGGTCATCCGTTACTTGGTGCCCATAGCCATGTGGGCGGCATGGTGGCCAGGGTGCGACGTTTGATGGCGGTGGGGGCGGTCGTCTGTGCCTTCATTTGGCGTCGATGAGTGCTGGCCAGGGTGAAAACTCGCTCTAATTTGTCAGGCCGGCGGTGATGATGCTCTAGCTTCATTGCCATCTTGAAGGCATTGTCACATACTCATTGTCCATTGTGGTGATCCGGGAGAAACCCTGATCCTCGGATTGGGCAGTGGTGGCGCTCCATTGTCGTTCCCTTCCTGAAGGCGCTGCTTTGGAGCCTATGGTTCGTCAGGCACGGCTCCGTCTCACCGCAGTGGCTTGTTCACGTATGAGGGCCCCAATGACTCCCTAGTGACACTTATTGTTTCTCTTATGTTGATTTGTAGTTGACGAAAGTGCGTTATATCGACCAGAGGGGATGATTGGGAGATTTTAACAAATTCATCACTGAGGAACTACTTAGTGAAGAGATACAGATTGACGAGATGTTGCATAGAAGATAATCTACTCATTTGCATGCGAAACAGAGTGACAACAAAGTCATCATGATGAAATGAAGCATACACATTGAGTGAGACGCATACAATCAGGTCAGCACAAAGAGAAGCTAGTGAGATGTGCATCGACTGAAGAAAAACACATGCAACAGATGTTGACGAAGAAAGTCTTCAGTCAAAGTCTTCACAGAACACAGAGCAAGATCTTCAACATACAAATGAGTAAATGAAATGTTGAGGAAATAGAACCCGATTGCTCGCTGAAGACACTTGATTTGTTTGACCAGTTTCAGCTTCTCTGAAAATTGTATGTTTGGTTAGGGCGCCTTGATATTGAAACAAGAATACACCAAGCCTTCACTGTATTCCCCTTGAGCTAAAGTCACTCAGACTCCGCCCAATCACTCGTGGAAAGTCTTCAAGGTAGACGTCCAAAACCTTCACAGACTTGTTCACCAGCACGCCACAATTTCCTCTTGGGTGCTCTGAACATGACACCTAACCGTTTGGAAGATCATAGTCTGCAAAGGTAACAAGCGTCAGATCACACAAGACAATTTATTTAATGATGCTCAATCACTTTGGGCTATGAGTGTTTGGGTTTCTCCTCACTTATGATTCTCTCAAAGTCCTCAAAGGATGGGTTGCCCTAGATGACACTTATCAATCTCTCTCTTGGAGTAGACAACCAACTACTGGTTGTGGGGGGATCGACTATTTATAGCTAGGGGCAACCCAACATGATAAGACATAAATGCCCCTTCAGTCATGATTGTTGTCAGGATAAGGATCCACTCAACAGCTGGCACTAGCTCAGCAACGGTCGGAAGTTTGAACTCTCAAATTCGCCGGGGCACTCAATTTCTTCACTTGGCAGGCAAATCACACTGGCGATACCCTAACCTTCAGTCAGACCAGTTTCGTCAGTGACAAGAAGAACTTTGTCTCTGTCGCTAAAACACTCAATTGCACTCCAAGAGATTTTGAAGTCTCCACTATGAAGAAAAAGGTATGAGTGTTTAAGTATGAGCATCACTTGAAAATACGCCTATATATCACCTAGACCCCTGCTACTTGTAAACTGCGTTGGGTATTTCCCCGAAGAGAAGAGGAGATGCATCACAGTAGCGATAAGTATTTCCTGAGTGACAACCAAGGTTATCGAATCAATAGGAGAATCACACAAGTTCCCGTCATCAACACCTACACACAGAGAATCAAACACTTGCACCCAACGCAGGCAAGAGGGTTGTCAAGCCCCTTGAACTCGTTACTTGCAAGGATTAAATACTGATAGTTGGATAGATATAAATAGAAAATAAAATAACAGTAAATAAATAGCATCAATATTTTTAGGGTTTTAGTAATAATATTTGTGTAGACCCCGGGGCCATAGTTTCCGCTAGAGGCATCTCTCTCGAAGATAGCATACGGTGGATAAACAAATTACTGTTGGACAATGATAATGTATATAGGCATCATGTCCATAAGCAAGTAGATCGACTCCTGCTTGCATCTTACTATTACTCCACTCATTGACCGCTATCCAGCATGCATCTAGAGTATTAAGAGAAAACAGAGTAATGCTTTGAGCAAGATGACATGATGTAGACAAAGTAAACTCAACTAATATGAATAAACCACATCGTTTTACCCTTAATGACATCAATACAATACGTGTCATGTCCCCTTCTGCCACTGGGATTGAGCACCGCAAGATTGAACCCATCACAACGTACCACTCTCACTGAAGATAAATCAATCTAGTTGGCCAAACCAAACCGATAGATCGGACAGAAATACGAAGCTATAACAATCATGCATAAAAGAATTCAGAGATGACTCAATTAATAACATGAATAATCTGATCATAAACCACAATTCATCGTATCCCAACAAACACACCACAAAGAATATTATATCGAATAGATCACCGCAGGAATCGCAGTGAACTTTGTATTGAAGATCAAAGAGAGAGAGAGAGAGAGAGAGAGAGAGAGAGAGAGAAATCCATCTAGGTACTAGCCATGGACCCGTAGGTCTGTGGTGAACTACTCACACATCGCCATGTGAGTAGCAAGGTTGATGTAGAGACCCTCCGTGGTCGATCCCTCCTTCGGCAGGGCACAGGAACATGGCTATAGATGGGCACACGACGGAACAGAGACTTGCGGCGGCGGAAAAAGTATTTTGGCGGGCTCCCCGTTGGTTTTCTGATTTTAGAGAATTTATAGAGGCGGAGTTAGGTCAAACGGAGCCACGGGGTGGCCCCAAGGGAAGGGGATGCAGCCACCCCCTGGGCGTGCCCTCTTGCCTTGGTGCCACCTCGTGCGGCCTCCGGACTCCCTCTAAAGCTTCCAGGTCTTATTTTTGTCCAAAAAAATCATCAAAAAAATTCGTGGCATTTGGATTTCGTTTGGTACATATTTCCTGAAAGGCCAAAAACAAGCAGAAAACAACAACTGACACTGGGCACTGGGTTAACATGTTAGTTCTTAAAAATGATATAAAATAGCATATAAATGCATATAAAGTATCCTAAAATGATAATATAGTAGCATGGAATTATAAAAAATTATAGATACGTTGGAATCGTATCAACCCCCTTTAATAATACGACGTTTCCTGTGACTCAAAATAAAAAGAAAGAAACTATGAAAACAAAGTCTTCAAGCTTTCAATTCTTCACTTCAATTTCTTCAAAGGACGCACCAAAATTTTCACTTGAAGAAAAAAACTTTTAGGGGTCGTCTTTCGTCGGTTAAACCAAATCTTCAGGGACTATAACTCCTGTGTACACTCAAAAACACATTAGTCCCTTAACCCATTTGTCTTCAATACTCCAAAACCACCAAGGGGACACTAGATACACTTGAAGTTGGTTGGCGAAGTGTGGCCGTTCTCAGATGCAACTTCCCTAATCAGGTAAAAGTGCAATCGTCTTTGTATCCTGTCTTGGGTCTGGGCGGTGTGGTGATATGTCTTTGTATCAGTGTGTTGGTTTCGGTTGACTCGGAGATGGTTGCTTGATATCATCTATTCTTAAATAGTTGCAACCCACTACCTATTTTTCCTCCTCATGCAACCATGCCACATCATCAAGTCATGCATGTGGTTATCATCTATTCTTAAATAGTTGCAACCCACTACCTATTTTTCCTCCTCATGCAATCATGCCAAATTATCAAGTCATGCATGTGGTTATAAGTACTTGCTTTTCCTTTTCATGTAATCATGCCACATGATCAAATCTTGCATGTCATAAATTACGATTTGTGCACTAATCTATCCATTGTTTCACTAACTTTTGTGTGGGCATAAATGGTATAAACATTGGATGCTTAGAGCAAATATATGTAGACCATGTTAAACATTTTTTGTTTAAAATGGCACGCGTTTACTTCACTCCAATAGTTAATATTTTTATACATCATTTTGTCAAATGCTTCATATGATTTGTTGTTTTAAAAATATAAACCGAGAGCAATCCTAATTTTTTTTTGCAGTAGTTTTATTTTTTACCACATATTTATTCATAAGTTTATCATGTTTCCCGCAGCAACGCGCGGGGCATCATCTAGTATATGAAGTGAGGAAGCATTTTTCGGTTAAAGCCAGCTCAAACCCTTATTTTCTAACTTATCTATTGTGGAAAAATAAAAGGTAGAAAAGGCCTGCCGCCCGACAACCAAATTTGCATAGCATATCATCCGAGTGTATAATATCATCAGTTCATCATTCATTTTATGTCTTGTGGTTGATGACCTATAGGGCCTAAGTACATTTAACACTGGTGATGATTCACGCTCGTGTGAATCACAACCATTGAAATGACCAATAATTTAAACCTCATCTCGCCCCTTCCCCACTGCATAGTCTCGTATTTCGGCATAACTATATTCGTTAATTTAATATCGCAAAGAATATGTCACGTGTTTATTTTTGCGGTGTAGTCGATTATCAAACCGTACAATTTGCTACAAGATTCGTGCATATAGTGTCCTCGGCCCTTTATATCTCTCGCCCGCTTTCTCCCCCGATCCCATACCCTCCCCCCTCTCTAGCCCTAGCGCCGCCTTTACGGGCACCCGCACTCCGTCCGCTCCCGATGCGAATACATAACTAGCCAACTCCCCATCGCGACCTTGCCCCCTCCGCCCTTGGTTGAGCTATCAGGCGAATCCTGACCTCATCGGCGACTATGTGGCGATGGTGGTTAGCGATGATCTCGACTCTCTGGAGTTGGTGGTCAAGGGTGGTCTTGGCCGTGTGGCTATGCTGGCGACGGCGCCGTCTCCGCCGGCAAAACGATCAAGAGATTGGTATCGCCGATTTCCCCCTTCTTATTTTGTTCACCCGCATAAGCGGGATTATTTTGTCACCATTTTTGTCCTCGCTCGTCACTATCTATATGCTCTTTTCATCACGTGTCTAAAAAAAACATGCGCGTGTCTATCGGACAATGGTTGCAGCAGACGACCCGGAGGAATTCCTCTCTCGCTTTCTCCATGGAAAAAGATTTGCTTTGCATGAAGGAATATTTGGTAATCGATGTGCTCATCTAATACTTCATCTATTATTAATTGTCTTCCCTGGATTTTCTTGTGCATCCTCCCTGTCCTTGTTTGGCACCAATTAAATGTTTGCGAGAAAATTAATGCGGAGCCAAAACATGGCCGAGGAAATCTTTCTTCATGTGGACGGACAGGCCGCCTGGTCGCCGTGCGTGCTCGGCCGGAACGGGGCTAGGGATGTAGGGGTGGGGCGCGGTCAGTCAGAGGAGTGATGAGCGAGGGAGACGAGGCGAGAAACCACGCAGAAAAGGGGAGACTTGTTTGACTACGCGAGCGCTCGCCAGTCGCCGCGCCCCCTGCCTGCCCATCCCGCGCCCGCTGTCAAATCCACCGCCTCGCTCCTCCCGCCCGCCCGCCCGTCCTGTCCCGTCAACCGACCGCTCCGCCGCCGCCAGCCCTCGCCATCGCATGACATCGCCGTCCAGGTAGAGGTAGCCGCCGCGCGTGCCGGTTTCGATCGATGGGGAGCGGTCGCGTGGACTTGAGGGAGCCGGCGCCGTCGCCACCGCCTGGGTTCGGCCCCGCCGCGTCCGCGCGACGGCCGTCCTCCGCCCATTCCGCAGGTCCGCTCGCTCGCCCCTTCCCCTTCCCTCGCTTCCGGCCGTCGTCCGGCCCGCCTTCCTTGCTCCGATCAAATCCTTCTTCTCCTCCCCGATTCCTCCAAACCCCTGCCGCGTCACGCGTGAGCCGCCGCGACGGTGCTAGGCACGGATTCAGTTCCGAAGCGGCCTGCTCCTCCGGCGTGCGTGACGGACCTACTTCCTTCCTTTTCCCAGTTCCTGATGGGCGAAAGCTCCTCTCAACCTTTTCGTTTTGCGTAATGCATAGTTCGTGTTTCAAATTAAGTTGGCGCCCTACGGCGATCTCAAAGATTCAGAGTCGCCTTCCCGTGATGGCACGATCCACCTGCTGGGGAGCGATAGCTGGGGTTTTCAAAATTGAAATGTGCTACTTCCTTCCTTTTACTGTTCCTCAAGCATGTAATTCCTAGGCAGGTAGTAATAACTTGTTTGTTAATGGTAAAATATGACTGGCCCTGACCTGCCTGTAAATCCAGGCTGCACTGAAATGTTATTATGTACTTATTCACTTCATCTGGACAGGGTGTTGCTTGAAATTATGATGCATGAAGCAATGCTTTCAGCTTCATTCTACTCACCGTTTTGATGCTTGTAGGTACCAAGTCTGCTGCTCGGACCGACATGCTGGTCGACATAGAGATACAAGCTGGCTACGCTGATCTTGAGTCTCTACGACATGTTGGGGTACTTTGTGCATTCCTTTCTTCCTTGAGACAAATATGTTCAGTTTTTGACGTAGTTCTTTGCTCTGATCCTTACGGATTCGTGTACTAGTATTATTTATGCATAGAAGTAAAACACGGTTTCATGCTAATGACCGGTACATTCTTACGATATAAACATAGAAGTCCTGGAATAGTAACCATTTAATAAAATCGATTGTTTACTCCTTGATGAATTACATACATTGTGATTCAACATTCTGACCAGATACCTTTTTGTTACAGAATAACAATGCATCGCCTGCGAACCGCCCGAAGAGGAAATTCGGTGTTGATGCAACCGAAGGTGAATCACCAGGTGTTAATGCAAGTAACACTGGGGAGCACCCGCGTTCCTGCAGAAAAGGCAAGGGTCGGGGGAAACATGCCAGGTTGGTAGACAAAGAAGGTGCTACTGGGTTGGGGAGAGTTCAAACACCAACCGGCATATATGAAGATGAATGTGCTTTCTGCCAGTCATTTAGAACCAGTGAGCCGGTAATATCTTGCCTATCACTTACATACATCAAGTAAAAATTGATCTGTTGAAGTCTGCTTATTTGTACTGGCACTAAAACATGTTCACTTTTCCTATGCATGGTCTGCTGGTACTGTATGGTCTGCCGGTAATATCTTGCTTATCAGTTGCATGGTCTGCTGGTACTGTATCACAATGGAAGGATTGTGTCCAGTGACGAGGGCCACCCTACTAACGCCATATATGTCCACCACAAATGCATGGTTTGGTAAGTTTCTTTATACAGCATGTTTAACTCTTCATATTTAACTTATTTGGAATCATCATACACAGTGTTCATCCATCTTTTTCATTCTTTACCCATGTTCGTGAAGGGCCCCAAAAGTGAAATCCAATGGGGATACTTTTGAGAACGTGGAAGATGAAATCAAGCGTGGTTCAGGACGGGATTGCTGCAGATGCAAGCTCAAGGGAGCAGCGCTCGGTTGTTATCGCAGGGGGTGCACCAATATTTATCATGTCCCATGTGCATTGTTGATACCAGAATGCCGCTGGGATGTTGTAAGCTTTTGAGTATACCTTGTTCTTGATCCATTTATAAACACTGATGTTCTGACATGTCTAGTTTTGATTTTGAAGGAGAATCGCCATGTTTGGTGTCCCGAGCATGCACCACCTGATGAGATGAGCTCACCAACAATTGAGAGTGGCATTCTTTCCCCCGTCCTTGAAAAGTACGTGATCTTTCTTCAACCTTCATGTAACTTGATTAATCCTTCATTTTTTAATTCAGTGTTCTATTTGGTCATTTCAGCCAAAGTCCAGCTAAAGAAATTTCCGTCGATTGCCAAATGGAAGATAACCAAATTAATCCATTGCTGGGCAATGAAATGAGCTCACCAATAATTGAAAGTGACATTCCTTCGGCTGTCCTTCAGAAGTATGTGATCTATCTTCAACCTTCATGTAACTTGATTAATCCTTCATTTTATAATTCCATGTTGTATGTAGTCATTCCAGCAATTGTCCAGCTAAAGAAATTTCCGTCGATTGCCAAATGGAAGATAACCAAATTAATCCATTGCTGGACAATGAGATGAGCTCACCAACAATTGACAGTGGCATTCTTTCCCCCGTCCTTCAAAAGTACGTGATCTTTCTTCAACCTTCATGTAACTTGATTAATCCTTCATTTTGTAATTCAGTGTTCTGTTTGGTCATTTCAGCCAAAGTCCAGCTAAAGAAATTTCTGTCGATTGCCAAATGGAAGATAACCAAATTAATCCATTGCTGGGCAATGAGATGAGCTCACCAATAATTGAAAGTGATATTCCTTCTGCTGTCCTTCAGAAGTATGTGATCTTTCTTCAACCTTCATGTTACTTGATTAATCCTTCATTTTATAATTCACTGTTGTATGTAGTCATTCCAGCAATTGTCCAGCTAAAGAAATTTCCGTCGATTGCCAAATGGAAGATAAAAAATTTAATCCGCTCGCCACATCAAATTCTCCTTTGCCTGGACAAGTGTCTAGGTGTGCCATCTTTCTTCACCTGCCTTGGAGAGGGTTCTGTTCGTTTGATCTATCATTAATATTTCATTTTTTAGTTGATTTGTTGTATTTTGTAGTTCCAGCCAATATTTAGTTAAAGAAGGAGTATCCGCCCGTCATAGAGGGGGAAATCTACAAATAGATCAGCCGAACACCTCGAGTTCTTCCTTGCCTCAGGGGTATGCGTGGCGGAGATTACTGATCAGATGTTTAATCATCATTCATTAATATTCTTCTATAATTTGCTCTGTATTTCATCATTGCAGCCAATGTTCGGACTACCAGAGAGAAGAAAAACTAGTAAACCAGTCTAGCACCCCTGTGGATCAGTGGGTTTTGCTCGGCGTAGCTTTAAGTGCATCAGAAAAGGTAGTATAGACTATACTTTCAAACAGTACTTTCCTTTTAGAGCTTTTGGGTATATCTGAACAACACTAGCAAACACGTGTATGAACAAGTAATGCAGCAATACTACTTCATGGTCAAATTTAAATTATACTATACATTTTCCTGGTTTTTGAAATAAGTTCTGTTCCATACCAATCTGTGATAAAATTGTTTATGTTTATCAACCAGGATGCCTTGAAGGAATTTACATCCTTGACCAGTTCGATCTTGGCTGAGGAATGGGACAAAATCGTGACTCATGTTATTGTGGGCAGAAACGCTGGTTACGCATGTGGCATGTCATGTGAGGTCCTGATGGCGATACTGTCTGGGAAATGGGTTGTCGCAGCTGGATGTTAGTATTAATCCATCTTACTCCCGTGTTTGTACTATTGATGATAACTGTACTACCTCCAAATTCATGTTACATACTGCTTAACGTAACAAGCTGCTAGTACATTTGCACTTCCATTTATCTGTGTGTCATCTAAAGCTTATCCTAGCTCGGCGGAGAATATTATTATCCCTGCACTAAAGCAGTTCATGTCATATTCCTGTCTTAGGGGTTGTGGATTGCTTGGCGGAAAGGATTCCAGGTCCAAAGCCTTGCTTGGCAAAGCTGATTCCAAGCCCGGAAATTTCTTATGAGGTGAAATTCTTCGATGGTTCGCGCACATCAATTGATGGACCAACCAAAGGAAGAGCTGAAGCTGCTGAACGGGTATGTATACATGTCTGGCAATAATATATTCTCTACGAATTCTAAATAGTAAACAGAGAAAAACACACGTGATAAAAACTGATTGCAGTTTGTGTTATGCATAAGTTCAGGGAATTGGCTTACAATTTTTTTGTGAATAAGTTTCCTACTGCAACCAAGTTTAAAATTGTATTGAAATGTTCATACAGAGGCTGTTTGATGTCAAAGGCTTAAAGTGCATCTTTAGAGAAATCTAGGTGTCGTGTGGTCAGTATATTCCAAGAGGGTTTTTTACAAGTTGGGGTGCTAGACATATTTCCATATTTTGATCACATCCACATTCAACAAACCAATTATCTTTTGCAGCGGTATTTTACAATTCTCTTTCGAATTGGCATTTCCCCAAATGAGGTGTTTTAGAGTGCCATACACCGTAGTGTTTTTATTTTATGATGCACTTCAATAGTCTAAAATGAATGAATTTCAATTATTGTCTAATAAAAGCACTATTGGGAATGCCTTTCAACAACCAAATGACGAGAGTATGATGTTTTGCAGGCACGAAAACTGTTCTCAGGACTGCGTTTCTGCCTCAGCGCCTACATGCACCCAGAAGACAGAAAGAACATCCAGAATATCATAGCAGCTGGTGAAGGGCAAGTACTGGAGGGAATCAGCCCAGACTGGTTACGTGAGAATCTGAACAGAAATCCAGCGGAGGTGTACTTCATCTACGACGGCGGCCCTCCAAGGAAGCCCACTTTGGATTTCGATCTTGAGGTGCAGGAGAGCATCGAGTACGCGGAATCGGGAGCGCAGGTGATTGGACACCTGCAGCTGTTTGATGCTATCCTGTTCTACGATGCACGGATCCTAGAACCGACCGGTGTCTTCACCAAGATATGTAATTGAAGGGCGTGCTTCGGGTGATGGCTTTTTGCTCGCGGTACAACAATTATTTTGGTTTAGCCCCCCACACGAGGTGTGAGGGGGGCTGTTGAAAGTTGACAAATCACATACTCTACTCACCCAATAGGCTACAGGGTGATGATGTTGTTGCTGTTGTTGTTTTGGTCCTGGATTGCTTCTTTACTGGCCTCTTCTAGTGCTTGTGCCAGACGGTTGTTCCGTGATACTGAAGGCGTCAATTTCCATGTGCTAAGACGGTTGGCGCTAGACGGTTGCTTGTTTACCGGCTCCTTCCTATACAAGGCTATGCATGTCCATAATGAGCCAACGGAAATTTTTTGTTCTCCATGTTACCAGAATGCCCTTTTGGAAGGATAATCAATGGCCTTCCTGCCGGGTATCTGGCCAGGAAGCTTTGAACAATGCTAATTAGCATGAAAGTCTTTCCAGAACCTGGTGCATATGCTAGAATACAACCTCCAGGGTTGTTCTCATCTGGTAAGTTCTTGATCAAGAAATTAAAACCTTCCACTAGGTGAGGTTTCATCTGTTCTGAATGCTGAGGGTGGATTGATAGAGCACCAGCGACTACTTGAAGAATATCTCCAGACGGATCTCCAGATCATTGCAGCTTCTGGGTTCTGGCAGGTACCTTCAGTATGATTGGTTGCGCTGATGCAAGGAAGAGGAAATGAGAGATGTGGTTTCACTGATATGGAAAATAAACGGAATTGCTCTTTTTCCAAAAAACAAAATCTACATGTTTTAACAAGGGGGCTACATATAGGATTTACTTGGCCTGAATTTGAACTATATCCCATTAAAATCCTCTTTCAAACAGAGAAGGTAGAAATTAACAGACAAAATCAACTGTATTTGTCAAAAGTTAAAACACATAATGGGTGTTCGTATAGGAAATTTGATTGTTCTATCAATCATCAAAGACAAATAACCGATAAACTGAATATGAGCTAGTATAACATCCAGAAATGAGTTTGATTGACAAGATGCTATAACTAGTTGACGCTGAGATGCCAAATGAAGTTGTGTACTTTGAATATTTTAGTAATTATCTCTATTTTTTTTTGGAAAGGCGATTACCCCTGCCTCTCCATCACAAGGATGCACACAACCAATTAGCTCTATATTATTCAAGAAAGTAAGTTGGACCAATTTGGATCGGAACCTCCAAACCTTTTTGCACTGCAACTCAAAAATATTCTCAATGTGTTGCTGGGTCAAACAACAAACACGGCACACAATGCCCAAATCATCTTTCATCAGGAAGTCATGATAACAATCAGTCAATCATTCACTACTTCAGAACTATTCTTCTTCAATAGAACAATAGTGTGATCACTTCCAAGCGTCTGGTTAGATAAACTATGTTGGTCAGGCTCACCGAAAGGCAAGTAATGACAGACAACAATACAAAGCAAATGTGTAAAGGAACACAATTAAGAGACACAGTAGTATGATGTGGTAGGGCATCACAACATGTGTTTGAAAACGAAAAAGGATCGGATGCAAATGCAGAACTGGCTGTTTCCAGACAACCAGTAAGATCGTGTGCTGAGTAATAAAATGCAAAATAGGGTCACATAACTAACCTCGGGCATTTAGACAACAATCACATTATTTTTGTTTTGGTACACCAAGTAGAAGAAGAAATGGAGCTTGACTATTGGCATGTACTACAAATATTCTATGTTATGGGGACTATTTGTTGAGAACCGTTTCATTACCGCAGGCATGAAAACTACTCTCTCCGAACCGAAATATAAGACGTTTTGGGATTTGCACTACTGTTTCCCGAAGCGCTCGGCCGCTATACAAATTATTTTTTCGTTTCCGAAAATGTCCCGGGATCTTCCTCATTCGGTTGGGTCTTGCTTCCTCACTCGCTTGCTCTCCCGACGCCTCCCCCTCTCTCCTCAAATCGCCGCCGCCTTGCTCCCCCCACGCCGCCTCCATTCTCAGTGCCTTCCTTCCTTTGTTACACTTCCGGCGAGGTGATTGGCCGGAGGAGATCACGGCGAGGTGTCGGTGCTTGGCCGTAAGAGATCAGGGTGACTGATTGGCCAGAGGAGATCGTGCGGAGGTGCTTTCTGGGAGTGGAGGTGCTGGCTGGGGACGGAGGTGCTGCCTGGGGAAGATGGCGCTGGCTGGGAAAGGAGGAGCTGGCAGGGTGGAGTCGCTGGGAACACAATTCAATTTAGCGAGGGATAGCAATGTAATTTCACTCGTTTTCACTTGGTCGGAAAATGTCTAGAACGTCTTATATTTCGGATCGGAGGGAGTATTATCAAGGGAGCTAGGCACTGAGGTAATCCATCATGACATATTGATATCTAACTTGATATAAGGAACAAATAGATATATAAAGGCAATTGCAAAGTTTATTAAACAGATAGCTTCAAACATGCCAGTGCAACGGACATGTCCTTCAAAAGGTCATCCAGCTCGTCAACTAGATTATCGATGTGATTATAATTTCCATTTTCTGTGGATTCACTTTGTATGATCTCACAAGATATTTCATAAGAATACAACAGATATCTCCATGTGTCCTTTACTTTGGACATCTTCACCTTCTCCCTCCCTTGTTTCTTTCTCCTCGTGACGGCTCTGTTGAAATGCAAGATAGTGAACATCATTGAGAGAAACAAATCCATTTATCAATCCGGATATTACGATTAACAAATCCATTTTTCTCTATAGACATATGCGAAATAATCAATCATTTCCTCAAAATTAAAACAAAAAAGAAAAAAGAAATAATCAATCAGTTTTTCTTCTTTTAAACCGAGTAGGCATATTTTCTGGAAAAACCTTTGATGAAAATATAACCAATTTTCTCTGTAACCAAACAGAGAAAAATAAGTTTCAATTTCTTTTAAAGCATATTCATATAAAAAGAACATATTAGAAATTTAATTCATAGACATCGTTGAGTTGCTTCAAGCGCAATATAGACATCATATTAGAAACATATTCCATGGCTAAGGACTTCTGGTGTTATTGAGATATGATATTGATTAGCATCTAGGCATAAATGTATGAACATGCTCGATGATTACCAGTAGTTCTCTAATTAAACGATATAGAGAAGAAAATATTCAACAATATTGATTATGATTTCCAGAGTTAACAGTGAAGCAGACCTCCTTGTAAATGTTTATGTCATCAATTGTCCTTGCTTGTTCAGTTGTTGTGGCTCTGAAGTATTATGGCCATCATCGAAAGCAATTTCCTTTTGCTTGAAACGTGGATGGCAACGAGTCAGTAGTAAGTAATTTCAACACAAAGCAAATCATCATGCTGGCATAAGCTTAGACAATCTCGATACTGTTAAGCGGTTGGTGGGTCTTGACTTAATAATGAGGTAATTGTGCATTAAAAAGATTATCTATGGGTTTAATCCGTCCCTGCTTTTTGAAGGAACACATAAACTATTTGTTAGCGATCATGGGAATGAATATTTCTATGTTGCCTCCTCTCTTAGACAGGCAGTAAAAACATGCATAATTGTGCATTATACTAGATGCATTGAAAAAGGGAGAATTTTTATGTTGAGCTGAATGCACCTACTGTCTATACCCATGTTGTGCTTTCCTGGATTAACTACAAGTTGAGCTTCAGAATTGATATTCTCATTGTCCTGGTACTGGCAAGGCTGCACAGACAGCACACATTTTTTGGTATAATCGGTGTTTTGCTTAGATCCAGATAAATTTCCATCTCCAAAGGATTTAGCCATGTCCTCGTCATCAGAATCAAGTAAACAAACTGTTTTCTGAGCCTCAGTATTGTCCATGTTACCATGGGTATGATCTACAACATCGTACTGATCCAAGATAAACGCTGACAACTCCTCGCGTTGACGTGGTTAGCAACGGCCGCAACACATTCGCGTCCTTGAAAATATGAAAATCGATCGGTGCTGTTGGGAGGATCGAACATCCACGTCCCGGTATGTACGTTTCTCCTGTGCTATCTGGTTAATTGTCATTACAGGTTCTATCTTTCTGAGACATAAATTCCCTCGAAGTACACGGTCAAATAAGCTAGCTTACTTCATAAGGCTAAACAACAGTTCAAGCATCGCATGCTCTGGACATCTCACAAAACCCCGTCCATACAAGTGAAAGCCACGGACGATATTTTTCGATCAAGCGACATAGTTATCCTTCTCTTGCCGCATCGCATCCACAATCTTGGACCATTTCGTGCGGGCGGTGATCACCACCAGCGTGATGGTCTGGCAAGTCAGCCCGCAGATCAGACCCGACCATAAACCCTGTGAAAAAAAGTGCATCCGTTCAGACGTTCAGTGCTCCGGCTCATTATATTTCAGAATGGAGTTCGAGCTGCTTGCTATCCCACATTCCGCAATGGCAAGGGGGCGAGCTCTCAATTAATTACTACCTTGGTGTAGAATTTGAGCTTGAAGGCAAAGAGGATGGCCAACGGCATGCCTATGAGGTAAAACGCCACAAGGTTCGTTATCGCCGCCAGGTGCTGCCATCCGCAGCCCCTCGCCACCCCTGTCACATGCCAATTTATTCGTCAATTTGCAGAATTGTTTAGCACGAGCATCGGCATTCTGATGTATGATTTCGTATCCGTGGTCTCTTCATTGCACGTAAGTGATTCTTGAAGATTGGTTTAGGTAGTTAGCCGATGGATCTTTCTCACCTGACAGCACGCCCTGCGCGGAGTCGAGCACGATCGAAATCATCACGAGAGGGGTAATGGCCGAGAATTTTGCCGCGATCACCTCGCTCCCAGTGAAGAGCCTCGCCCAAAGGCCGTGTCCGAAGCCCAGCAGCAGGATGAAGGAGAAAGCGAGGAACACCGACAGCTTCAGCGTCACCGCGACCGCATTCTTCGCCATGTCCACGTTCCCGGCTCCGATCTCATTGGACACCCGGGTGCTACAAAAGGCGCAAACAATGAAAAAACAGGTTGTGCTCACAGCTACAAAGAAAGAAATTGGGACCGTGCATATACCTTACAGCGGCACTGAATCCATAGGTGATCATGTAGGCGATCGCCTCCGTGCTCGAGCTGCATTTACAAATTCAAGTCGATTTGCTCACGAATCATGGGTCATCGCCTACGGATAACATGATGGAACAATGCTTCTGAAGCCCCATCGGACAGTATTGAAGAATGAACATACCACATGGCGATCAATGACGTGCTCACCGTGGAATTCGGTAGCAAGCCGGCGATAAGAACCAGAAGCTCAAACGCCCAATACTCCAAGCTGCATGCACTCAACAAACTCAAAATCAATAAATGGGAGTGTGTACTGTACACGTGTGGTTGATAATAGTAGAATTATGTATATGGACTGACCAAACCATGATCGCGGAGGGCGCAGCGAGCTTGATCGTCGGCAGCACGTGCTTGAACGCGTCGGCGGATAAGCCCTTCCACGTCTCGCTGAACTTCTTAGACCACATCACGTACCCAAGCAGCATCAGGCAGGAGAACCAGAAGGTGGTGGAGATGGCGGCAGACGCGCCGGCTAGGCCAAAGCCGAGCACGTTCACCAGCAGGTGGTTCAGCGGGACGTGGAGCGCGAACGGCACCATGGAGCAGACGACGAGCGGCACGACGACGGACTGCGTCTGCAGGTACCGCAGAAGGCACTGCAAGAAGGAGAAAGCAAACAGGCCGGGGATCTGGTACCGAATGAACACCGCGGCGGCGCGGGACACCTCGGGCTCCTGGCGCAGGCACAGAAGCAGCGGCTCCGTGAACAGCCAAATGACAGTGATGGCAACGGACACCACCGCCGACATGATGAGCGACGACTGCAGGTACAGCCCTAGCATGCGGTATAGTTGGGCGCCGTAGGCCTGCCCGCATAGCGTCTCCAGGGCGCCGCTCATACCGGTCTGAAATGTTCATCATTTGTTGCTGTGAGTTACTTTGTTGGATTTTAGGAGTTACTCCCCCGTCTCATAATATAAGAGCGTTTTTGATACGGAATATGATGCAATGCGACAATGTTCATCTGTAGAAAAAGTTATGGACTTGTCGGGACCGTCGTAAGTCGTCTGTTTTTTTTTCATGCAAGTCGCCTTCTTTCACTGTGTTGCACTCTAGTTGTTCCTCTATTTACATATGCAGGCTTGCACAACTTGATCTCCCTTATTCACTAGTGTCAGTTAACATATACGAGCGTGCACTCGATTAAAATTACAATATGCATGTATAAAGAATAATGAAGTACTCCCTCCGTTCCTAAATATAAGTCTTTCTACAGATTCTACTATGGACGAATGTATATAGACATACTACATTTGTTTCTATATATATATATATATATATATACACACTAATAATATATATATAATAAATAAATAATAATGATAATAATAATAAATAAATTAAATATATAAATAATAATAATAAATAATAATAATAATAAATATAAATAATAATAATAATAATAATAAATATAAATAATAATAATAATAATAAATAATAATATAATAATAAATAATAATAATAATAAATAATAATAATAATAAATAAATAATAAATAAATAATATAAAGCAAGGTGGTATTCTTGGTTTCGTCACGTTTAGGTGATTTTTTTTTGGTTCGTTCCGTTTACTTATTGCCACCATCGGCCTTGGGAGAAAGCAGTGAGCTGATAAAAAAAGGATTAGGATATATTGAATACACAAAAACCAAAAGGGCTTTAAGACACAGCTATAGCGAGGCTTAAAGAAAGGAGCTTGAGACATGGCTACAACGCGAGGCTTATATATAAAAAAAGGGAGGCACACAAACACATTTGCACCGGCAAAACATCGTCGACAACGAACGATGGAGATGCATTGCAAGCTCATCCGCATGATGCCGGACACCACATGCTCAGGGTCGAGGGCTACTCACAAGTCACAACTCAAGATTATGCTCAGGGGACGTCGGCTTCATCTCGATGTTTCCTCAAGCGCGCCGATGCCGCCGCTGGCTGTGTCAAATACGTCGCCGGCTATTTTACAAAAAAGTCCCTGCTGTTTTCTGTATTAAACCCGCAGTCCTTCCTTTAGTGGATCTGGAAAAACGCTTTGTTTTTGCAAAAAAAAACACCCTATTGTTTTGTATATTCGTCCTATTGTGCTGTTTTAGTGGTCGCGGCCTCGCGTGGTCGGGGACGAAGGGCACGGCCATGGCGGACAACAGGCATCCAGATCCGGGATTTCTACCGGCGAGGACACAAGCTGGCGGCGAGGAGCGGTGCCGAAGTGGAGCCACGGCAGCAGCGGACGCTGTGAGGAGACCAGCACAATGAGTTGGAGGAGAGGACAACAGGTGTCGGATCCGGGCGTTCTCCTGCGGAGGACATGAGCTGGGGGCAAGGAGCAGAGTCATAGCGCCACCCCAGAATCCTCGAGTCACCGGTAGACGAGCAGCACCACCGGGCCACCTACCGCGCCTCTGCCACAAGCCGAGTCAGCCCCTGCGCGTGCTCGCCAGCCGCCAGATCTGGCGAGCAACTGAACAGCCACTGCACACCGGCACCGCGGCCCCCCGTCACCACCAGCCACTCATCGGCAGGGGCTCCACCACGCATAGGGACTCCACCTCAGCCCCCCGTGTGCCAACGAGCAGGCCGCCACCGCTCGGGCCGCAGCAGCAAACGCACACGATGACACTCCGCCCCACCTTTGGCAACCGGGAAGTGGCTCTGGCCAGCCACCGCGGCTGCGCACGCCGGGAGTGGAGTGCACCGTCGGCGCAGCACGGGCGGCTGTTATCGGGTGGAGGACGGCCATGCGTCGGGAGGAGGGAGAACTTGGGGTGGGGCAATGCACGCCAAGCCGGTAGTGGGCGCCCTCGATAGAGAAGAGGAGAGCAACGCTGGTGGTGAGGTGGATAGATGGAGAAGAGGAGGAGCAGCAACGCTTGATGGTGAGGTTGCAGGAGGCGGACAATGGAGGCGGAGCGGCCCTGGGTGTGGAGGAATGAAGATGTGGATAAGCATAGAAGGGGCAGGCAGTGGAGGCTCGGTGGTGATTTGGTGTGTATTGCTATTACTCTTTTTTAATCATTTGTTGTTCCTAGATGCACATACTGGAAGCTGCTGGATGCTATGCGTGCTAGCACCATTGATTACATTTTTTTTTCCGGTGCTCGTCCCTTGGATTTATGTGCGAATGTTCTGGCGTTTCAAGAAATGGCTATTATGCTAATGCGTGTTCTCAGTGTTGTGTGAATGAACTCCTTTTGCTCCGTCCACCCTACTCACATCGGCACACTGTGATTATTTGACAATATCGAGTTGGCACACTTGCACTATGAGGGCAACCGTTCCAACTTAGTAAACCATATTCTTATTTTCATGTGACTGTGATCTTGGAAATAAATTAAATATTATAGTTCATAGAAAAGGAGCAGAAACCTTGACTGAAATTCAATCTCTCTGAAATTTGGATTGTAAACAGCCCTGATTAATCAGTGAAAGTCCAGTTTCGCAAAAAAAAAGAGGAGCAGAAACCTTTTTTTTAATGGAGGAGCAGAAACCTTGACTGAACATAGAGTTGTGTTGTTCTTGTACTGAGAAAGGTTTGTAGAGTATGAAAATATGTTTCGAGATGAAACAAATTATGATTATCAGTCATGGCAGTTGTAGAAACAGCTAGAGTCAACTAGGTGTTGTAATGCTGGACTAAGGATGGATCTTGCTCTGAGAAATCAAAAAATCAGCAGCCCTCCATGGGATAATACATCCAACATGTTCCCATTGTGCTTTGCAGAATTGTTTTTGGAAGCGTACAGATCCTAATGGTATTTCCTATCTATATACCTAATAATAAACTGATTAGTGTTTTCGTTCGTTCGTCTTGAAACTATCCCTAAAGCTATCATAAATTACTCATCGTGCCACCCATAAGTCAGAAAGAAAATGAATCGTTTTTTCCGTCCACAAAGTGACCGTCACCTTAGATTCAATTATGTTCAACCCCGCCACATGACACATGGAGTCAAGCAGCCCAATGGATAGAGCATCTCCCTTCCATCTGGGAGACCTAGGTTTGATCCCTTCTTCCTACCCTTTTTCTCCTTTTTTCACTCGATAAAAAAATTCAGGTGGGCGCCCAAACCTTAACCACTGTCTTCTTTACATGGGGTATTTTACAAATGCATGTTGTATATGTTTCCTACCCCATTTAAATTGTGTAGATATGATAGTTTGATACTTCCATGAAAATTATTATTGAAACCATAGGGGATGCTGATTCCTACAAGCTATTATATGCTAAAGGTTACAACATGTACATAAGCATCCTCTCTATTTCGCACAGTGCATCTTACCAAACCCTATACGATGATGTACACTAAACAGTTGATACGAGCTTTATGTAAACAAGTGCCTTAGCGTTGATTTCCATATTCTTTAAAATTATGCCCATAAAGATTTTTTTAAGAATATAAATGTTGATGTAACCTTGAACATTTGGTATGCATGTCTTTACACTTAAAAAATCATCCCAACTTTATATTTTTGTACGACACCATTTATCATGTTGTTTGTCGTGTGGCACCGTGAAAGATTTCAAGTGATTTTCTGATGTCGTTTGGTGTGTATGAAACGATTTTTTTTCTCCCGTTACAACGCACGGGCATTTTTGCTAGTGTAAGTTTAAAAAATATATGATTTGTACACATCCAACGTTGTACCCAATGTTCAAACAACATAAACACAACAACATAGAGATCAATCATCCCTCGACACACTCGAAGATAAATTGGATATCTTGTTGGTGGCCTCGCCTCCACGGCTCCACATCACTCATGCCTGCATCCACAAGCACATATACACATGCATGTGCCTGCACACGCGCACACACACAAGCACGCGCATGCATGACACACTCTAGAACGCACGTGCATGTACACACTACACACTAGCGCACACAAACGAATCCAACACACACACACACACCACCAGCACGCACAAACACAAACAGAAAAAAAATCGCCTGACCGAAATGTACTTTCAGGCGAGAGCAGTGGTCGGAACTCCCGGGCAGAGTGAACTATAGAAAAGCAGGTCCCGTCCCCCCTCCTCCTCCCATCCCCGCCCTAGCGCTGTCTCCCCGGGAGGCGGTCGGGGCGGCGCGCAGCCCTCCCCCTGCCGTCGCCGACGGGCGCCCCCGGATCTGGCCCGGGCGGTGTCGGCGGTGGCAGGATCTTCTTTACCCGCGCGCGGCCCACCTTCTCGGGGCAGGTGGTTGGCGGCTGTGCGGCTCGGCAGGCTGTGGTCTGGCGACCTGGAGGCGGTAGCCGGCGGCCGGTGAGGTGGTGGCGCTGCTCCTTGGTGGCGGGGTTGCCTGGTGGCGCGGGGATGGGGGGCGACGCGTCCCCGGCCCAGATCTGGGCCCTTAGGGCCCCATCTGGGTCCTAGCGGGTCGGCTTCGGCACGGCCTCGTGGCTTACTGCGCGGTGAAGAGGGTGGGCGGCTCGGACGGGGGGCGGCGGCGCCAACGGAATGCCTTCTGCGGCGCGGCGGCGGAAGCTGCCCGCGGGTCTGGAATGCTCCTGTTGTGGCGTCCAGTCGGTTACTGTCGTGGATGGACGGTGGAGGTCGGGCCCTCCCGCATGCCGGTGCTGCTGCTGCCCCTAGTCCTGGTCCTTCTTCTTTGCTGTGCAGGCTCCACGTCTCGGTGCCGTGGTGAGGCAGCGTGGGCGGCTTCAAGCTCGTGTTGGCGCATGGTGGTGGGCGGTATGGCGGAGTGCTCCAGAGCGCTTGGGGTGATGGTTGTGATCGGGAGAAATCCCTGTCGGCCTGTCTGACACCGACGCGATGGTGCCGAAGGGTGCCGCCGTTCCTTTCTGAAGGGGTGCTACCCTTCCATTCTTCTCGTCGTGTATCGGGGGAAACCTTTGACAGTAGCGTCGTCATAGTCGCGTCCTGGAGATGCTGATTGATACTTTCAGGCATGTAGTACACACTACACACTAGCGCGCGCGCACGTCCCGGTTTTCACCTCGGAGCTTTGAAAACGGCTGACCGAAATGTACTTTCAGCCGCCCTTCAGGCAGCTTGCTACTCCATCTCGAAAATTGGGCAGAATTACCAAGCGACTAGTCAGACGAGAGATGTATCGATCGCACAGCATCTGAAGGGGGTGCAATTAATAGTAGTACGCGATCTAATCGAACTTCGACAAATCAAGATTAACCCAACAATAAAGAGTAGTACTGTGGTAGCAGGCAGAGTACGTACGACGAAGGCGTAGCCGGTGACGGTGGCCCAGGAGTTGCCGAGCGTGGCGCCGGCGAGCTGGACGTTGCCGAGGTGGCCGGAGAACATCACGGAGACCAGCGGGATGCTGTAGTAAGACATGTTGGTCAGGACCATCGGCACCGCGAACCGCAGCTGCATCCATGCCTCCTCCGTGTCGATCAAGCGGCGTAACCACGCCGGCGAGCGGGGCCTCGCCTCGCCGTCGGCGGGCTCGCACGCCCCGGGCGGCGGAGCCGAAGACATGTCGGCCCGCCGCACGAGGGGGGAGAAGAGCTCGGCTAATTTCGTGGTGTGTGGCGCCGAGGGCGATCAACGAGATAGCTATGTGGACTGGAGAAGCGGGTAGCAGCGGGTGCCTGCGGGCTGCGGCGCATGGAATGGAACTCGTGGTGGTGGAGAAAAGGAGAAGATCGGGCATCGACAACTCGGAACCAGGCTACTGATAACCAGCTTTCCATCAAACTAGTCCCCTGCCGTACGATTGAGATGTTTTGGAGCGTCCGATTGAGCCAGGGAAACGTGCATGAATTTTCCAAATTGAAAACTGCTTCCCACATATTATCGCGCAACTCCATTTTCTGTTTTTTTAACACATTTTATGTTGTTTTTGGTAAGTCATGATTTGCTGCCACCAAATAAATATATAGTAGAAATTAATGCTTCCCATAAATCCGTTTGAAACTCCATTTTCGTTTTTTTGGTAAGTCGTGATTGCTTCCAACAAACAAATACGGAAAATTATTTTTTCCCAGAAATTACAGATTTTAGGCAGACTGATTCCTTACGTAGCAAAACATTTAACCCTGGTGCTCGCATTTATTCCTGAATTTATTTCAGGATTTCCGGCGATGTGCATTCAGTGGGAGGAGACGTTTCCGTCGACGACGAGGTGCCTACGGTGACTTCGTAAATTTCAAGATGATATGCCGGCTCAGTCTCTCGGAGGTCCTCATAGGGGTAGGGTGTGCGTGTGTGCGTTCATAGGGGTGAGTGTATGCGCGTGTATATGAGCGCTTGCGTCTGTACTGTGTTAAAAAAAACATTTAACCATCATTATTCAAATTTGCATCCAATGCAATTAATTCGTGTTTCCACTTTTGCATCCAATGCAACTATTTCACTCTTCCACCTTGTTAGTAATGTTGTGTATTACTCTGTTCATTGGGGAGTTTGCTTCATTGGTGAATGAAATCTACTTTGATTTATTTGAAACTTATGTCTGATGTGACGTGGTACTCCCTCTGTTCCTTTATGTATGGTGTATTTTTTTTAACATGGTGACCAAGGCATAAAACTTTAGAGAGTTTAGGATGAAATTAGCCTTGGCTAATTCATTAGTTAGAGGCCAGTAGATCAATTAGTCTAGGAAATGAAGAGATACAGGCAATCAGGAGAGATACCTGCTTCCTTCTTTTCCTATAAGACTATGAGACGAGATACTCACAATCAAGAGAGATATTTTTTTCTTTTTCTAGAGGGCTAAATGGAGATTACAAGGAATTGAAAGAAATGCACTTTACATTACATAATTTATCAAAAAACAAATACGCTTTATATAAAAAGAAATGGAGGGAGTATTTTGTTTCAGAAGCATCTCTATCTTGCTTTTCTTGAAACATGCTTCCATCAAAATGGGAATTGTTCCTCATATTTGGTGTACTCAGCATCCTTAGGGCAAATCCAACGCGGACCCTTAAAACGGCCAGCATTCGTTCAGACCGCGCGGTCTGTTCGTGTTTTGTCATCCAACACGGTCCTGTATCAGTTTGCTCGGCGGTTCGGGCGTGCTTTTTCCCGCAAATTGAAAGCAAACGGGGGGGGGGGGGGGGGGGGGCTTTGCGTTAGTCTGACCGCCAGCACGTAGGACTTCGACACTCCCTGACGCACTCAAACCCCCCTCACAATCTTATTTTGCATTCGCATCCTCCTCCTCCCCGACAGGGCTCGAACCTGGGTAAATATCGTATCTCTCGTTCGTCCCGCTACCATCAAACCAAGATCACCAGGTCGGGACCCCCTACCCGAGATCTGACGGATTTACCTTCGTTAGCTGGTCCACACAGAACTTAAAGCACCTTTGGGCCTGCATGCCGCGGAACAGTCAATTTTGTCGTTTCCAGCGATGCATGCTCGATGGATGCAAAAGAGCCCACGTGGGTGACTCCAGCGATGCCGCGCGTGGTCTTCGTTTAACAGCTAATCTCGTCCACTTACTAGTCCCTTCTAGTGTACACAACGGTGCTTCGATTTGAGATAAGCTCTACATGAAAGAAGATGTACATCGACGTTATGGTTCCATTCAGGCGATCGGTTTATAGTTTCGACCATCGTAAATGTTCAATTTTGTCTTCAAGTTTAAAGCTATTTTGGACGACTTTTGTCAAATTTATCGTGCAAGGTCCAAATTTTAAAATTTACCTTGACCAGTAGCTTCATCTCGCAGATTCACACGACTTTCGTGTTGTACATTTTATGTCCCGACGATCGTAAACGAGTAGAATTGCATCTTCTTCATGGACTATACATATGCGTATATACGGTATGTTTTAATGACATTTCTTAACCCCTTTTGCCTAGTCCTTTCTAATCTTTCCTCTCGCCCTCCTTGTCGGCATCCTACTACAGCGTTGTCGTTGGTGTCATTCCTTTCGGCCTCCTCTCCCTCATCCTACTACATTGGCATCATCGCCGGTGTCGTTCCTTCGGCCTCCTCTCCTTTGTCCTCTTACACTCATGCCACCATTGCGCACACATTGTATTTCTCCTCCCTGACATTTGCCTCAACGTCCTCCTTTTCGTCTTTTCCCATAGACTTTCTTCGTGGCGACGACGCTAGCAATTGGTGTCGCGTCGCCGGGAACGCTCGCCAGCAGCTCCATGCCGTCGCGTCGGACGCGGCGCGACGACCACCGTCCATCGCAGTCGCCGAGCCACTCTGCTCTCACTGATCATCGTCAACCTTGCCGGAAGGACGCCATGTTGTGCCTGGCGCCGTCGCCAGCGTCACTCGGTCGGCCTCCTTGCTCGCGGCCTACACTTACACCACCATCGTGAGCAAATTGTTAAGGAACTCTACTATAACTCTATGTGTCATGCATGGCTGTTAACTTTTAATCACGTTGCATGTATGCAATCAAACACTGGGCACTTGCATCAGCCCAGCCAATGCATGCAATCAAACGCCATGCAAAACATGCTCCCTTAATGCATGCAGCCTACATGCAGGCAACCAAACTACATGTAGATGTTGATTTTTTGTATGCATTAGTTCAACCAAGCCCAACTGAGACAAGTATGCAAAGTTTCAAAAACAATGCAGGTAACCAAACGCGTCATAATTGACACATTCCAAAATTCCAGTTGTAAACCATCACGGTTTTCTGATTAACACCAATCAAGACTTGTAGGAGGAAGGTACCTTCAAGATATAAGGGAAGAGTTTGAACCAAGTTTCTGAATGCATCATGTCCATATACAAATCTTTCAAGTAGAGGAGCCTTTTCCAATGGGGTATCCATCCATCATAGTATAATCTTTACCTCTTTTTTTTTTGAGGGAAAAAAAAGGTAAAGATTATATATATATATATATATATATATATATATATATATATATATATATATATATATATATAATATTAAAAGGAGGATCGTTTCTCCACTTTTTTCGTCATCGTAAATTTTCGTCCGTTGCTGTGGCTAGCCAGCTCGGCCCGCTGGTTTATATTTTTCGTATGTTTTACTAGCTGTAACTCGCGCCTGGGCCTTAGGCCCATTGGCCTGCAGGCCTTCGCCTGGGCAGCAACTCATGCTTTCTAAAAATAAGTCCGCAGTATTGTCACCGGCCTGGGCAAAAATATGCAGCATCAGCATTTGAACTCAGGACCTCCCATTCACAGCCTATGGTTCTAGCCAGCTCACTTTTGGCTGATGAAAGTGGATTGGTGAGTCTATTAAATAATACCCATCGCTTTCCTACATATAATTTCATTAATTTATATACGTTTTTGAGTTTTTTTTATATCAGTGAGCTACATCGGGAATCAATAAAAAGAGGTTGAGAGAGATAAGGATGAAGACTTTCTTAGTTGAAACGGATGAACTCCAAAAAGATATCGAATAAAAATGTACTTAAAACGTGACTAAACAGAGAGGCTTTCTAAGGAAAATAAACAAAGAGACAGGCAATAGTGTACCGGCCACGTCCATCAGCCATGTTGTGCATGTTCTCATAAGAAGGAGACAACCTCGCTCATCCATGTACATGTAATTTTTTTGTTGTTTGCATTGATTTGGACCCTGAAATTGTTGAATTTTGTTAGCACACTAGTAGAAAACAGGGCATCAGTCCCGGTTTCAGAGGGCCTTTAGTCCCGGTTCTGCAACCGGGACAAAACGATCGGGACTAATGCCGATCACTTTTAGTCCCGGTTGGCTTACGAACCGGGACTAAACGAGCTCCACGTGGCCGCCGTGGGGCGCCTGGCAGGAGGACCTTTAGTCCCGGTTGGTAACACCGACCGGGACTAAAAGGCAGTCACGCGTCAGCAGCTGTCAGGCTCTGAGTTTTTTTTGAAAGGAGGGGTTTAGGGGTTTTCATATTGTGTTTCCCCCTTTTATTTTTGTGTTTACCATTTTTATTTTATGCTTTTCATTCAACTCGATGCTAGCTACTACATATAGCAATGAAATAACCATTACACAACATCGTCATGATCAATATATAGAAAGAACCATCAGTATCACTTGAAAGTTGTTCAACTTAAGAAACAAACATCAATGTATCACATTCATCTTAACATACTAATTAATTAACTAACAGTTCTCCAGCTGATATATTCATGACTTAGTTCTAAACATGGTCAACGACAACCATCATCTGATAGTCCTTGCGGTTGCTCTTCCTTATAGTGATTACCACAAGGGTGTCCACCCTTAGTTCTCTCTTTCCGTTGATGAACTCCTGCCAGCCGGCCTTGTGGAATGATATGCGCCCGTCATCCTCTGTCTTGTATTGGACGTTCGTGACAGGCCCTCTTGGTCCATGGATTACTCCAGCAGTGCCGACGGCGGGGATGTCCACTCCGGAAAACATCTTCAAAGGTAACTTCTGAAGACCCCATCATTAAGAGAAAATAGAGAGCACATAATGTTAGACATCTCACCATACTTGGTTATGACAAAAAAGAGATGAAAGAATATAAAACATCTCACCATAACTTTTTTGACCATGTTTGTTTTTGTTAGACGGTGCACAAAGGGCTTCCCCAAGAACGCCGAAGAGGATGGTAACATTTCTTTCACACTAGCTTTATCATCCCGAGTAAGCTTCTTCATCCTTTGAGGAAAAAATGCAGAAAGGATAGGACCATCATCTTCATCTTCGATGTCCTCCTCTTCATCTTGGTTGTCCTCATCTTCATCTTGGATGTCCTCATCTTCATCTTGGCTGTCGATGTCATCTTGGTCATCTTGGCTGACGATGTCATCTTGGTCATCGTCATCATCATCGCTTTGGACATATAATGTCCTTAACCTATTCACCTCTCCTATTAAGGAAAAGGCTACGAGTTCTCCTCCTTTAAAATTGTTCACTACAATGTACTACTCCCATCCATCACCATATATGATGGTTTTATTCTTTCCTTTGCGCAGATCCAATTCGAATTTGCGCTCCTCATCATCCTCAAAGTACAACACGTTACCATATGAATTGTTGAAGTCCTCCCTTATGTTGCATGGAACACACTATGCAGCAGTTAATAATCAACAATAAAGTCAGTAAAATAGCTAAACAAATGATCATAATTCAATACAAATTCAAGTTAAAGACTGTTACCACTGATTTTTGAAATCCCTTTCTCAAAAATACCCCAAACTGCACTGCAGTTCCAAGACTGTCCATACATGAATTTTGGCAGACCTTGCAGATCTTACACCTCATGGTCCCTAATAAGCCCAAGCAGTTGTCAAACGTAAGAAAATGCAATTAACACTTTATAAATTAGCTTATCGTACCAAGGTCTATGAATTTCTCTATCAATTTGATGACCCGAATGCAACCCCATCCCTATATACATCAATCTATACATACATACATGCCTTATTGCAACCTAAGAAACACAATTTTATATAATGTGTATGTTATTTAACTTGAGCACTATTCATTTGAATCTTTTATCTGTTTTTGTTTGTAAGAAATGATCATGTTTGTTGATCACCATCAACATATGAAAATTCGGTGAACATAAAAAATATAATGCCATACATACATGAACATATACATACATACATGAACATACATACATACATGAACATACATACATATACACACTGGCGAGTCTACTAGGTAGGCATCACCAGGCTTAAGCCTATCCTCCACAAACATATTTCAGCTAACGATACCACTTAAAAATTATATTTAGGTGCTTTACATGCAAGAATCACAATGTAATTGCTAATTAGTCTTAGAAACTTGATGTTTTGAGCCTACCCTTGATTATAATGCTAGATTCGCCACTGCATATACATGAACATAACAAAAATTCAGGGCAGGGGCGCCGGCTAAGCAGTAGGGCAGGGGCGGCGGCAGCGCAGGGCAGGGGCTGCTGCGGTGGCAGCGCAGGGTAGGGGCGGCGGAGGCCTTGGGAAAGGGGGGGAGCTCACTGGGGGCGCGGCGATGGAGTTGGAGGCCGGCGACGAGGAACAGGCCGGCTCGGGGGCACGCGGCGACGGGGAGGAGGGCGCGCGAGGAGTTCCGGCGCCGGCGACGGTCAGCGGGCTCGGGGACGGCAGGGCGTCGGCGAGGGCAAAATCCGGCAGCCTGGCGGCATCGAGGTGGTCGTCGGCGCTGTCGGGGGAGAGGAGGAGAAGAAACTGCAGGTGGATTTGGAAATTTTTCCAAGTCCCGCTTATATAGCCCCCCTTTCGTCCCGGTTGGAGTAAATTTCAGCAGCCCAAAGGGCGGGAAGCAGAGCCCTTTAGTCCCGATTGGAGCCACCAACCGGGACTAAAGGGTTGTGCTTCCCGCAGCCAAAAGTTTAGTCCCACCTCGCTAGTCGAGAGGGGCTCGGAGTGGTTTATAAGCGCTACTGCCGCTGCCCTCTCGAGCTCCTCTCTATTGCAGGCAGTACATGCCTATCTCACGCCCTGTTGGGCCTGCTAGCACTGCGGGCCTGCATCCTGGCACATTTCTAGGGTTTCTAGTCGTATGCAGGCCGTTGTGGCTAGTATGCGGGCCTTTTTTTTATTTTCTGCATATATTATGTTTTTTAAATTTTAATGTTATTTTTTTTGCATATGTTTTAGTTGATTCCTTTTTCTATTACAGTTTTATAAAAGCTTTTTACTATTAAAGTTTTTAACAAATAAATACTTTGGTAATTTTAGTTAATATTATTTTGATTCTTTTTAGTTGATTCTTTTTGCTATTAGAGTTTTATAAAAGCTTTTTAGTTTTCTATTAAAGCTTGTAACAAAATATACTTTATGAAAATTCTTTTTACTATTAAAGTATTTAACAAATAAATACTTTGATAATTTTAGTTAATATTATTTTGATTCTTTTTAGTTGATTCTTTTTGCTATTAGAGTTTTATAAAATCTTTTTAGTTCATTCTTTTTGCTATTAGAGTTTTATAAAATCTTTTTAGTTCATTCTTTTTCCTATTAGAGTTTTATAAAAGCTTTTTAGTTCATTCTTTTTGCTATTAGTTCATTCCTAGAGCTAAACTGGATGCACTTCGCGTACAAACTGGACAATCTCTTTCGAAGTAACAGGGTTTCAGATGAAAGCTCATCTATTACAAAAGGGGTTTCATTTTTTTAACATATTTTAACTCCAGACTTTTTCTGCATTCAATATGCACCATTCAAAGCCACATCATTAAATTTCAACCCTTTTCTGACTCCATTTGCTATTTTTCATGCATTTTATGATTTATTTTGAGCTAAATGACCCTGAAATTGACAAGCACTGCAAATGAACTCTGAAAAGGTTGAAACTTGGCATGGTATCATAATTTCACCCACATAGCATGTGCTAAAAAGTTGAGAGGGTTACGGAAAAAACTGGATGCACTTCGTGTACAAACTGGACAATCTCTTCGAAGTAACAGGGTTTCGCACGAAAACTTATCTATTGCAAAAGGGATTTCATTTTTTTAACATATTTTAACTCCAGACTTTTTCTGCATTCAATATGCACCATTCAAAGCCACATCATCAATTTTCAATCCTTTTCTGACTTCATTTGCTATTTTTCATGCATTTCATGATTTATTTTGAGCTAAATGACCCTGAAATTGACAAGCACTGCAAATGAACTCTTAAAAGGTTGAAACTTGGCATGGTATCATAATTTCATCCACATAGCATGTGCTAAAAAGTTGAGAGGGTTACGGGAAAAACTGGATGCACTTCGTGTACAAAACTGGACAATCTCTTTCGAAGTAACAGGGTTTCGGACGAAAACTCATCTATTACAAAAGGGATTTCATTTTTTTAAACATATTTTAACTCCAGACTTTTTTTGCATTCAATATGCACCATTCAAAGCCACATCATCAATTTTCAACCCTTTTCTGACTTCATTTGCTATTTTTCATGCATTTCATGATTTATTTTGAGCTAAATGACCCTGAAATTGACAAGCACTGCAAATGAACTCTGAAAAGGTTGAAACTTGGCATGGTATCATAATTTCACCCACATAGCATGTGCTAAAAAGTTGAGAGGGTTACGGGAAAAACTGGATGCACTTCGTGTACGAACTGGACAATCTCTTTCGAAGTAACAGGGTTTCGGACAAAAACTCATCTATTACAAAAGGGATTTCATTTCTTGACATGTAACTGCAGTGATATTCTAGATCAAAGCCATCATCAGAATAGTTTTGGAGAGAAAGTCTTCACTTTTTCTTCGCGTGTGTCCCTTCCTTATTGCGCCGTAACCATGGATAATCTCCATCGTTTAACAGGATGCTTGGGTCAGCCTTCACTTTGAAGGGAGGAATTTCATGAAACTTTTCATAATCCTCAGACGTGTGTGTCTTGTCCTCCACTCCCACGATGTTTTTTTCCCTGAAAGAACTATGTGGCGCTTTGGCTCATCGTTTGATGTATTTGCTTCCTTATCTTTTTTTCCTCGGTTTGGTAGACATGTCCTTCACATAGAAAACCTGCGCCACATCATTGGCTAGGACGAATGGTTCGTCTATGTACCCAAGATTGTTGAGATCCACTGTTGTCATTCTGTACTGCGGGTCTAACTATACCCCGCCTCCTGACAGATTGACCCATTTGCACCGAAACAAAGGGACCTTAAATTAATGTCCATAGTCAAGTTCCCATATCTCCTCTATGTAACCATAATATGTGTCCTTTGCCCTATTGGTGATTGCTGCATCAAAGCGGATAGCACTGTTTTGGTTGGTGCTCTTTTTATCTTGGGCGATCGTGTAACATGTATTACCATTTATCTCGTACCCTTGGTAAGTCAATACAGTCGAAGATGGTGTCCTGGCCAACAAGTACAGGTCATCTCCAACAGTGTTGTTACGCATGAGATGCATTTGCAACCAACCGCCGAAAGTCCCGATGTGTTCACGTGTAATCCAGTCGTCGACTGCTCCGGGTGTTTGTAGCGTAGAATATTCTTGTGTTCATTGATATACGGGGCCACCAAGGTAGAATTCTGTAGAACTGTGTAGTGTGCTTGCACCCAAGAATGCCCGTCCCTACATATTATTGAATCCGCTCCTAGCGTGCCTTTTCCACTCAGTCTCCCCTCATACCGCGATTTAGGGACACCAATCGGCTTAAGGTCAGGAAAAAAGTCAACACAAAACCCAATGACCTCCTCTGTTTGATGGCCCGTGGAGATGCTTCCTTCTGGCCTAGCACGATTACGAACATATTTCTTCAAGACTCCCATGAACCTCTCAAAGGGGAACATATTGTGTAGAAATACAGACCCAGAATGGCAATCTCGTCGACTAGGTGAACTAGGACGTGCGTCATAATATTTAAGAAGGATGGTGGGAACACCAACTCGAAGCTGACAAGACATTGGACCAAATCATTCTGTAACCTTGGTAGGATTTCTGGATCGATTACCTTCTGAGAAATTGCATTGAGGAATGCACATAGCTTCACAATGGCTAATCGAACATTTTCTGGTAGAAGCCCCCTCAATGCAACTGGAAGCAGTTGCGTCATAATCACGTGGCAGTCATGAGACTTTAGGTTCTGGAATTTTTTCTCTGCCATGTTTATTATTCCCTTTATATTCGACGAGAAACCAGACGGGACCTTGATACTGAGTTGGCATTCAAAGAAGATTTCCTTCTCCGCTTTGGTTAGAGCGTAGCTGGAAGGACCTTGATACTGCTTTGGATGCATGCCGTCTTTTTCGTTCACACGTTGCTGGTCCTCCCGTGCCTTCGGTGTATCTTTTGTCTTCCCATACACGCCCAAGAAGCCTAGCACGTTCACGCAAACATTCTTCGTCACGTGCATCACGTCGATTGCAGAGCGGACCTCTAGGTCTTTCCAATAGGGTAGGTCCCAAAATATAGATTTCTTCTTCCATATGGGTGTGTGTCCCTCAGCGTCATTCGGAACAGATTGTCCGCCAGGACCCTTTCCAAAGATTACTTGTAAATCCTTGACCATATCAAGTATCTCATCACCAGTACGGAGGACGGGCTTCTTCTGGTGATCTGCCTCACCTTTGAAATGTTTGCCTTTCTTTCTTAAGGCATGCTTGGTCGAAGAAATCGACGATGTCCCAGGTACACATTCTTCTTGCATTTGTCCAAACATATACTTTGGGTATCATCTAAACAGTGCGTGCATGCGTTGTATCCCTTGTTTGTCTGTCCTGAAAGGTTACTAAGAGCAGGCCAATCATTGATGGTTACAAACAGCAACGCTCGTAGGTCAATTTCCTCTTGTTTATGCTCATCCCACACACGTACACCTTTTCCATTCCACAGTTGTAAAAGCTCTTCAACTAATGGCCTTAGGTACACATCAATGTCGTTGCCGGGTTGCTTAGGGCCTTGGATGAGCACTGGCATCATAATGAACTTCCGCTTCATGCACAACCAAGGAGGAAGGTTATAGATACATAGAGTCACGGGCCATGTGCTATGCTTGCTGCTCTGTTCCCCAAAAGGATTAATGCCATCTGCACTTAAACCAAACCATACGTTCCTTGTGTCACCTGCAAAGTCCCCCCACTTTCTCTCGATTTTTCTCCACTGCGACCCGTCAGCGGGTGCTCTCAACTTCCCGTCTTTCTTACGGTCTTCTTTGTGCCATCTCAACAACTTGGCATGCTCTTTGTTTCCGAACAGACGTTTTAACCGTGGTATTATAGGAGCATACCACATCACCTTGGCAGGAACCTTCTTCCTGGGACGCTCACCCTCAACATCACCAGGGTCATCTCGTCTGATCTTATACCGCAATGCACCGCATACTGGGCATGCGTTCAATTCCTCGTACTCACCGCGGTAGAGGATGCAGTCATTAGGGCATGCATGTATCTTCTGCACCTCCAATCCTAGAGGGCAGAGAACCTTCTTTGCTTCATACGTACTGTCGGGCAATTCGTTATCCTTTGGAAGCTTGTTCTTCATTATTTTCAGTAGCGAACCAAACCCCTTGTCAGATACACCATTGTCTGCCTTCCATTGCAGCAATTCCAGTGTGGTACCGAGCTTTGTGTTGTCATCTTCGCAGTTTGGGTACAACCCTTTTTTGTGATCCTCTAACATGCGATCGAACTTCAACTTCTCCCTTTCACTTTCGCATTCTCTCTGTGCATCAACAATGACCCGGCTAAGATCATCATCGGGCACATCGTCTAGTGCCTCTTGATCTTCAGCTTCCCCCGTTGCAGTATCACCGTATTCAGGGAACATAGGATAGCTGTCATCATCCTCTTCTTCTTCGTTGTCTTTCATCATAACCCCTCTTTCTTCGTGCTTGTTCCAAACATTATAGTGTGGCATGAAACCCTTCTCAAGCAGGTGGGAGTGAAGGGTTTTCGAGTTAGAGTAATCCTTCATATTCTCACAGACAGTACATGGACAATACATAAAACCATTATGCTTGTTTGCATTAGCCACTTCGAGAAATTTATGCAGGCCCTCAATGTACTCGGAGGTGCGTCGGTCACCGTACATCCATTGCCGGTTCATCTGCGTGCATTATATAATTAAGTGTATCAAAAACCATTACAGAACATCATGAATAGAGAAGTGACCAAATTAATACAAGTTCATCATCACATTAAAACCAAAGTACAGTAGTGATCAAATGTTATTACTGAAAAAATACATAAAGTTCATACATAGTTCTCATAGAACAACATACAGCTCTCTAGAGCATCTAATTAAAACATAAATTGAAACTAACATACAACTATGTAAACATACAGCTCTCTAGAATTTTTTTCTTTTAAAAAGAAGATAAGAACAAGAGGCTCACCACGGTGGTGCCGGCGACGAGATCGGCGCGGGCGATCGACGACGGTCAGGACGGGGACGGGAACGGCACCCTACACATGTGCAGACTCTAAGAAGTTAAATTCAGCTCTAATTGTGCGTCTAAATCAAAAGAACTCCCACATACACTCCTCCACTAAAACCCGCAAACCACACTCTACTTCTAGAGCATTTGAAATGAGCTAAACTAGCAGTGAGAGATGAAACGATGAAGTCGTTAACCTTTTAGAACACTTGTGTAGTTGGTGCACCGCCAAACCCAAACAAATCTTGGGGAAAATGTAGCTTGGAGGTCGAGCTTGGAGAGGAGAAAGCTTAAGTGTGGCTGCGGCATTTCATCGAACACCTCATGTGCATAGGAGGTGAGAACAGAGAGCAGCACACCTCCCACACGCTGGCCGACTAAAAAACAGAGGAGTGAGCGGGCAGGGGTGAGCATATATATAGGCATCTCTTAAGTCCCGGTTGGTGGCTAGCACCGGGACTAATGGTGTCTCTTTAGTCCCGGTTGGTGGCTAGCACCGGGACTAAAGGGCTGGGCCAGGAGCGAGGCCCTTTAGTCCCGGTTCGTGTCTGGAACTGGGACTAAAGGGGTCAGACGAACCGGGACTGGTTCCTGCCGAGGCCGGGCCGGCGCCCTGGCCGCTCGAACCGGGATTGATGCACCCATTGGTCCCGGTTCGTAACAGAACCGGGACTAATGCTCTGATCTGGCCCGGATCAAAGCCCTGTTTTCCACTAGTGGAAAATTATGTTATAAAAAATGAAAGATAAAAATGGGAACACAACTGGCTACTACAAATTTGCATTCAATGACTAGCTCGCGTGTTTGCAGTAGCTAACGGCCAGCTAGCATTTTTTACATCGTTGGGCATAGCGCCTGCCAAATATTCCCTCTGTGTTACTTATACTTGAAAATATTTTGATATAAAAACCATGGTATGTTAACCCACATGCAAAATTATTGTGTCTTTTTCAATACTAGTTTTTTAATACTTTGCTGCGAAACACAACCTTAATCTTTTATTAGCATGTGATCTACTATTCATTTTGAATCGTCTCACCCCATATTTATTTTGAATCATGTAAGGCATCCGAGAGGGAAGAATCCGAGCTGGAAGGACTACTCCAAAATGATTTTTGAGGGAAACAAGTCAGCCATCCGTACACCATGGACAATATGCAACTCTTTCTTGGCACCAAACCGGTTGATGGTCAACGAGGTCACCTGTGACGCCCGGATAATTAAGCTACAGTGATCACCCTTTTGATTGTGCCATGTCATCATGATTAACAGTGCTTAATCATCATTAGCACCATATCTCATTTCAAGTTCAAATTCAAATTCAAAATTCAAACTTAAAGTGAAAATAAAAGTTGTTCAAATCCTGGAAGTAAAATGTTCATCATGTTGCAAATAATTCAGATGCATTTATAAAAATACCAGCAACATTTATTAAATTATTTCAGTAACACTAACAACAACAAAACAGAAGTATTTATTCCATTTTATTTAATCTACAATTATTATGAAATCTTTTACACTCCAAACCATTCTCTAACAGTGATAAATATTGCACTGTAAATATTTCAGCAAGTTTCATATTTTGCAAAAGTCATTTGAAATAACAACAAAAGACAAAACAGAAAAGAAAACAGAAAACAGAAAAAGAAAAACAGAAAAAGAAAAAAAGCCCCCTGTGGCTGGGCTCTAGTCAAGCAGCCGGCCTAGCCCACTCCCCACCTCGTCCCCTACCTCTCTCTGTTCACCGCCGCTCGCTGTCGTCCTCTGCACGCGCGCGCCACTGGCCCCCCCTAGCCTCTGCTCGACAGCGAGCCGCGCCACGAGCCGCGGGCGCCTACAAGGACCCCCCCTCGCCCTCCTGGCGAACCCTAGCCACCCCATTCGCTCCTCTCGCCCGTTCCCCACCGCACCCGAGCGCCGCCATGTTCGGCCGCGACTGAGCTGCGCGGTGTAACAGCCCAGGACCGACGCTCCAGAAAATTCCCCTTTTATTTCGTTGTCGTCATGTGATTCGTGTGTTTGTCGCATGCATCATCGCATCATTCGCATCATATGCATAGCATCGTCACTCATTTTTGAAAACTTGCATCCGTTCGTAGCTGTCGGTTCTCTCCGTCGTGTCGTTGACCGTTTCGAGACCAACCACACACGCACGCGCCCGTGGCATCGATAAAATATTGTTTTTAAAAGTGCGTATAAAATATTCTCGGATTGGGTCAAAAGTTGGCACGCGGTCTTGTTTTATTGTGGGTAAACCGCCTGCTAAGTTTCGTCGCAATCGGAGGTCGTTTGATACCCGAACGGTCGACCGTAGCGGCACCGTATCGGTTAAATAGCGGACGTTTTCGGTATTTCAAATCATGTCACGGGCCGCAAACTCCCCTCTCTTCTCAGCCCACACCCCCTCTTCACAGCCCACTAGACCCACCAAGCCTACCCCTCCGACCGGACCGTCCGATCGCGATCGGAGGGTCGAAAACGGTCTAGAGGACCCTAACCCTAGCCAAAAACTGCTATTTATAGACCCCCCACGTCCCAAAAATGGACCTAACCCTCTCCCCTCGGGATCCGCGCCGCTAGCCTCCACCAGCCGCCGCCGCAGTCTACTCCTCCCACCTCACGCTGGCCCTGGGAGCCCATCCGCGGCCCGCCCGAGCCCATCTGGGGCCCGGACGAGTCCGCACCAAGCCGCCGCCTGCCCTGCGCCCGAGCCTCCCCGAACGGTCCTCGCCGGCCGCTCCACTAGGTCCGGCCACCGGAGCTCCGTCGAGCAACTGCCGCCATCGTTCCCCTCGACCAGGACCTCCCCAACCTCTCTCATCGCTCTCCCTCTCTCTCGCTGCAGATCAGGCGACCGCCATGGACACGAGCTTGAAGCTCGTCGCCGATCTCCTCGCTCGCGCCGCCCCAAGCCTCTCCGTCGATGGGAATGGACACTAGGAGCCCGGATCCGCCCGTCCCCGTCGCAGATCTGGACTCCCTCCCCCCCTCGCGTCGCCGGAGCCCGGAGCCGTTGCTGTGAGTCCCGCCGGCGCTACCCCTGTTCGTCAGGAAGTGAGCGACGCTCGTCCCGCTCGGCGTTGACCCACGTGGGCCGCAACCACGCCAAGGCCTGGCCCCTTCCAGCCGGCCTGCTGGCCTCCTCCTCGCCCCTACACCGATCGGGCCAAGAGCCCATGGTGAGCGCCCCGCCCTATCCATCGGCCCCGCGTGCATCATAGTATGTTGCGCCCGCTGACTCAGCCCATGCGTTATTTTTCCCTCAAGATAATTTAGCAATTATCCAGTGCATTGCAATTTCAGAAAAACCCCATCATTTTGCATTGATCTTAATTAAACAACCGTGCATCGTATTAAATTGTTTTATATATGAAAGATGCTCAGAAAAATGTGTAGATTAATAATATGCCATTTTCATCCATGATAAAAATACCTAAGCTCGCTGTTTTGCATCATTTTGCATAATTGCCATTAATTTGCATTGTCAGATTTATTTAACCATGCATTGGAATTAATCCATCAATATATTAAAAAAGTTCATAATATCGGCATCGCATTTTCATGCATGACAAACCTGTTCATTGAAATACTTGCATTTATAATTGCTAAAAGGGGATTAGGCCATAAACTTGCATAATTAATTGTGACATATTTCCCTACATGAACCTACGCATATTATATGTGTTTTCGGGGTAGAAAAATCCATAAAATTTAACTGTGCATCTAGTTTTGTCATTGGAGGAAGTTTGCGTGCATGCCATTTTTGCCATGATGCCCTTTTGTCTATTTCGTGTGATTTAATTCATGCATGATATGAAATAATTTTGAACATGAGATATGCCCTTGGACATGTGTGCTAGGCCCTGGTATTTTTGGTTGCTATAGAAATGCATGTTTAGGAGTTGTTTTCTTGTTGCCAACATGCTATAAAAATCTGTTGTTTTGAGGGTCCAAAATATTTCTAAGTCTGGAAATCAGTTATTTTATTGATGTGTTGCCATGTGGTTTGCTAGTGATCTATAGCTCTTTTGGTGTTGCCACAATGGAATGCTTTGTTAACCATGTTATGCTCTATCATGTTGTGCCAATAGTTTGAATGAATAGGTTTTGCATCATAATTAAACCCGCTGTCCAATATGTCAATCTGTTAAAAACTGCTGCACATGTCTACTCTAATTTTCACTAAGTCTGAGAATCTGTTTTCTTCATAATGCCATGTTGTGTTGATGCTAGCTAAGATTCCATGCATAATTAGACCTTGCCACCATGGAATGATTTGTAGTGCATCATGTCTACTACCATGCTGTTAATTTTCGTGCCATAATATGACCTGTAGCATATAGTTTTACTGCTGCCATTATGCCTTCGTGAAAATCTGCTATGTTACAAACTGTTATTTTCACTAAGTCATAATCTGCTATATTTTGTTGTCATGTTGTGAGCTTCCTACCATGTGATCCATGACTCTTTTGAGTATGATATGTGAAGATGAAATGAAGTGTGTGTTATATGCTACTGCCCCATGCTTAGTTTGTGCATTTTAGAATCTTGTAGCTCATTGTTTTCGTGTGTGCAAAATGCTATCTTGCTGTTTTGGGCAGATTTCAACTAAAACTTGTTTTTGTGATTGTGGTTGAACCGTAGCTCCGTTTTGAACATGTTGCACATGAAACTTGCTTAGAATCTCATATAGTTTCATAATATCTTGCTGCATCTATGATTTAACATGTTTGTGGTGGGTGTTTGCATGCATTTTGCATTCATGTCATGTTCATCTTGTGAAGGTCATATCTTTTAGACCGTAGCTCCGTTTGAGATGTTCCATATATGTAAATCGACTAGAATAACGTGTAGAATTGCATGGTTCACTTTATTTTGCTGTTTAACAAATATAAAACCTAATTAGTTCAGATATGGACCAATTTCGAAATTAACATATGGGGTCGTTTCGGAGATGCTATATGTTGTTTCCGGCCTCATTTAAACTTGCCTAGATGTGTAGTTTACTTATGCTTCACCTCTTGCCATGTTTAATAACATTTAATATTGTTGTGTACCTAACGAGAGTGAACTAAATAATTCGAATGTGGAGTTTCGTCAATATGCAACTCGTTGCATATTGAGCTTCACTTAATGTGTAGTATTTGTTTGTTGCGATTGCCATGCCTTGCATAATTAAATTGGACATGCATCATATTCGATTGTGCATCATGTCATGCATATGTTGTGGTGTTCACGTGTGTTGATTGTTTGTTCCGGATTGCTTCTTCTCGATAGAGTTCCGAAAGCGTTCGGAGTGTGAGGATTCGTTCGTCTACGTTGGTTCGTCTTCTTCATGGACCCGGTCTTCTTCCAAGCGGGATCTCAGGCAAGATGATCATTTCCCTGGATACCATTACTATCATTGCCAAGCTAGTTGTCTCGTTTCTATCGCTGTCTCGCTACCTACCACTTGTATGTCAAGCCTCCCAAATTGCCATGAAAAGCCTCTAACCCCTCCACATCCCAGCAAACCTTTGTTTGGCTATGTTACTGCTTGCTCAGCCTTTCTTATAGCGTTGCTAGTTGCAGGTGCAATTGTTTCCATGTGCCAACATGGATATCTTTTGATATATCACAATATTATTGCTATTTAATTTAATGCACATATATACTTGGTAAAGGGTGGAAGGCTTGGCCTTTTGCTCGGTGTTTTGTTCCACTCTTGCCGCCCTAGTTACTTGTGTACCGGTGTTATGTTCCATAATTGAGCGCTCCTAATATGCCCGGGGTTGTTATGGGGACCCCCTTGATTTTCGTTTTAGGATAAAACTTGTCTGGCAAGGCCCAACATTGGTACTACATTTGCCTAATAACAACTAAAATTGCATAGGGACCCGCCGGCACCCGCGGATAATTAATCAACAACCCGGGCCAGTGCTCCTCATGAGTGTTGGTCCAAACTAGAGTCGTGTGCGGGGCCAACCCGGGGCAACTCGGGAGATGTCTATCAGGCCACCGTACGCTGCGCTCATCTGGTCGTGTCCTGAGAACGAGATACGCGGCTCCTATCAGGTTCGTCGACACGCCGGGCGGTCTTGCTGGACTTGTTTTACCTTTCTCGAACGTCTTGTGCGAGGAACTCCGAGAATACTTCGGGCTATCTCGAGGTTGCGGTTTTCCAGTGGAATTGCCTAGGAAGATCACAAGATTCGTGGTCGAGGTTATTCCCGCTGCGTGTGGTTAGTTTGTGATGGATGAGTTGGAGCACCCCTGCAGGGTTTAATCTTTCGGAAAGCCGCGCCCGCGGTTACGTGGCAACTTGGAAACTTTGTTTAACACCCGGTCATAGCAAACTTGAAGTAAACTCAAATAAAATACACCAACCGTGTGCGTAACCGTGATTGTCTCTTCTCGGAGTCCTTATCCGAGAGAGAACACGGTGGGGTTATGTTTGACGTAAGTAGGTGTTCAGGATCTCTTAGAGATCATTACTAGATCACGTCCGTTTATTCGACAATCATCCCCCTTTATTCTTGTACTCGTAAGTTAGCCACTCAAATAAATGCTTAGTGCTTGCTGCAGCCTCACCACTTAACCATACCTCACCCATTAAGCTTTAATAGTCTTGATACTCTTGGAAATGAGATTGCTGAGTCCCCGTGGCTCACAGATTACTACAACAGTTGCAGGTACAGGTAATGCGATGATTTGACGTGAGCGCGATGCTTGTTTTGATTTGGAGTTCTTCTTCTTCATCGATCTAGGATGGGTTCCATGCGGCAGACTGGGATAGCAAGGATGGATGTCATTTTATCGTTTGTTTTCATCCGTAGTCGGACCCTGCTCTTCTGTATGATGTTTTGGATATGTTGTTGTATTGATGTGATATTGATGTAGCTTGTGGCGAGTGTAAGCCAATTCCATATACTCATCTCTTCTTTACATGTACTTGTAATGATATCCATTCTTGCGAAACGACGAGATGCACTTCTATCCCTGTCGATGCCCTCGTGCCAAAATAAGGATAGGATCGCATCTTGGGCGTGACACGCGGCCACCGTCACCGCCCCGCCTCGCTGACTTGTCCACCGGGCCCGCCGTCCTCGACTACGCCACCTACGCCAACTAGCCGAAGGCGGGAGCCACCGCAGCGCCTTCCCGAGCCCTTCTTCCTCCTCGGATCGCCGCCGCACGCCGTCGCCGATTCGCCGCCTCGAGCCCACCCCGAGCCCACGCTAGCACCTCTACAGGCTCAACGTGAGCCCCCCCTTCCTTCTCCCCCTTTCCCCGGCCTCTCCCCGTAGCCGTAGACGCCGCCCCCTTCTCGCCCGTACTCGCCGCCGCGGACGAGCTCGCCGCCGTAGCCACCGTAGCCGCAGCCCGTGTCCGAGCTCGCCTGCGTGCTCCTGGGGCTCCCAGAAGCCCAACGCACCCACGCACACGCCCTCTCGTGCCCTGCAACGCCGTTTGTCTCGCGCCACCGAACGCCACTGCCGCCTTGCTCATCTCCGGCGACGTTCCGGCCATCCCCGATGCTAGCCACGGCCACCATCGGACGCGGCGCGTTGCGCCCGTCCCGTAGGACGAAACCGCGGGCCGAATGCCCCCCTGTGCGCCGTTTCCGTGCGTCGCCGCAGTCTCTGGTGGTCGCCGGAGCGCGCGCCGACGTGAAACGCCGGCCGGCCGACGTGGCAGCTGCGGGCCCCGCCCCCGTGTCGCTGACTGTGGGCCTGTTGGGTCCGTTGACCAGTCAGCGCTGCTGACTGGGCAACCCGTGTCACTGACACGCGGGCCCCACACTTAAAACGATTTTAAAAAAATAAATAAACTGTTAATTAAATTGCTAATTAATTAAATAGTTAATTAAACACTAATTAGTCACTGACTAACTGGCCCCGCTGCTCTAATTAGTTAATTAGCTAAAATTAACTCTGTTTAAAACTAACAGAGGCTGACATGTGGGCCCCACATGTCAGGTTTGACCTGGTCAGCCGTCTGTTGACTGCTGACGCCATCAATGCGTCATGCTGACGTCATCCCCGTACTGTTCTGGATAATGTTGATTTAAATAATTAAATTCCAGAAAATCATTTAAACTTTGAAAAATCATATCTTTTAAACCGTAACTCGGATGAAAATAAATTATATATGAAAAATGACCAGAAAAATGAGACGAATCCGAATACGCAGTCCGTTAGTCTGTCACATGCTCCTAGCATAGCAAACATGGAACTTTTCCATCGGTTTCACCTGTCCGGTAAAAGCCAGAGACCTGGGAAATATCGTCAGATATTCTTCCGACCCGTCTGCGACGTGTAACACTGCGTTAGTGCATGCCTAGCCCTGCATATTGCCATGTCATGCATCGTGATGCATTTGTCTGCTTTGTATTTATTGTTTCTCCCCCCTCTTCTTACCGGTAGACCCCGAGACTGACGCTGCTGCCGGCTACGACTACGCGACTGACGATCAGCCCCTTGCCGCAGAGCAGCAAGGCAAGCAACCCCCCTTGAGCATTCCGATATCGCCCATTTCCTTTCCCTCTCAGTCTTGCATTAGATTTTGCTACTGTATTAGTTAGCTCCTATTCTGATGCATAGCCTGTTTTTGATAAACTGTTACTATACCTGCAATCATATCAACTGCTTAGTATAGGTTGATCAATGAATCCCTTGAGACCCCCCTTAGTCCCAGTTGCCCCTGCTTCTTCATCGACGACTCGACGACTCGAAGACCCGAAGACTCGGTCAACCGACCGACGAGCCAGACCCCTCACATCACCGCACACCCCTTAAGTATGGCACTGCAGAGCTACTATCGAGTGCCGAGGGTGATACCTCACTTAGCACTCCCGATGTTAATTCTGTAGCGTAGCTAATCGGTCGTGGGTATCGAGGGTGATTCCTCCTTCCCATTTATCGATAGCGACTCTTGCCATACACATACCTCGAGTGGGATCCATCGAGGGTGATTCCTCGGATATCCACTTGGTGTATAACCACACATTTACTTTAACTTGACATTGTTACATGTGAAAGACGGGACTAGAGGGACAGGCGGTACCACCCTGGTTGAGGTGGACCTGAGTTCCCGACAGTCTTGAGACGGGTCGGCCCCAAGGGTACCCGTGTGTGAGATGTGGTGGGATGCGCCGGTAAGGCATCCGGGTTATGTTGAGGCGTGGACGGGCAGGAGAGGCCCTTGCCACACATCCTCGAGTCGGGGTGACGGGACCGCACTTTATGGGTCGCGCTTGCCCCGCGTTAATAAAATGCTAATGGGTTGGGTATTTAATCTGAGTTGGGTCGTTGGCCTTTTTACGCACCAAACCATCGCGTGGGAGAAGTTATGGGTACTCAGCGTCGTTGTATCAGCCAAAGCTCTTCGGACGTCAGCAATGGAGCGGCGCGCGCCGGATTGGACTGGACGGTGCAGCTCTTGGACTGGAGTGTACTAGGTCTGCTTCCGGCCGCCCACGCATCGTGCAGGAGCGCTAGGGCAAGTGGGCCCATGAACCTGCGCGCTTAGGATTTAGACCGGCGGGCTGGCCTCTTCGTTGAGCCTAGGTGGGGCGACGACGTGCTGCTATCCCGAGGCCGGGCATGACCCAGGAAAGCGTGTCCGGCCGGAGGTGATCAGGCGTGTTGGATATGTGGTGCACCCCTGCAGGGATGAATAATCTATTCGAATAGTCGTGTCCACGGTAACAGGACGACTTGGAGTTGTACCTTGACCTTATACAACTATAATTGTGATTTAAATTTGAATTAAATTGTGGCTCCGAGATTGCTTCCTCGCAGGGAGTCGAGGAAGAATCTCTGGGCGTGGTTACTTAATAAAATTGCTACAATAATATGACTTTATATGAGATACAGGTCTACTCTCTTCTAATGCTGCAAGATGCTGAAGATGCTAGTCTTCGATAGGACTAGGCCTTCCCCCCTATTCTTGCTTTCTGCAGTTAGCCCAGATATAACCCCTCCCCTTGATAATAATGCATATTTAGCATAGTTCTGATGTCAGTCTTGCGAGTACTTTGGATGAGTACTCACCGCTGCTTTGCTTTCTCTTTCCCCCTCGATACATTTCTGCGTTCAGACGACGGAGCCCAGGAGATGGATTACGCCGGAGACGACTACTACACCCCCGCTGGAGCCTACTACTACGTGGAGAACACCGACGCTCAGGAGTAGTTAGGAGGTTCCCAGGCAGGAGGCCTCGCCTCTTTCGATCCGCTGCTTATGTTTGTGCTAGCCTTCTTAAGGCAAAACCTGTTTAACTTATGTCTGTACTCAGATATGTTTTTGCTTCCGCTGACTCGTGCTTGTCAAGCTTTGTATTCGAGCCCTCGAGGCCCCTGGCTTGTAATATGAAGCTGTATGACTTTAATTTGTGTCTAGTGTTGTGTTGTGATATCGATCAGTGAGTCCCTAATCTTGGTCGTACGCATTGTGTGTATGTTTAGCGTACGGTCAAAATTGGGGGCGTCACACCACCAATGATGACAACTCCATCATCGCTAAACACCCGCACACCATGCACATGTTGAGGGTGGAGGGAATCGATGACGGTGAGCTGTTCGTTGGGTGGACTGCGGCAAGCTCGACCATCATGCATCTCATCCTACGGCCCACCATATGTCCAATAGGAACCAATAGATCAATTGTCTAATCCTTAACGATCCCTATTTTGCTTTCTCCCGTTGCAACGCACGGGCACATTTGCTAGTATAATATAAAGCTAAACTGTACTCCGTGCTAGCACGAGGAAACTGTTGGTATATTCTATTCATGATAATAATGTTGCATTTTTTTGCCACTATATTAATTGATTGCTAGATTTTTTTATTTTTTCTTACATCCCAAATGATTTTTATTTTGAACTTGAATTTTTACATGTTTCCATTGTAACATGGTTTCCATCTTATATTTTCTCCTGTCTTTTATAGGGAAATGAATATAATCATCTGGCCGATTCTACGCCTCGTGTCCGCTGCATCCAAAGCCAACCACGTGTCGAACCAGTCCCGCGCACAACACGTCTTAGATTTTGCAACATCATTCATGTTTCTGTAACACGAGGAATGTTGCAGCGCTGCGATGATGTGGGGAACAACAACAACAACAAAGCCTTTAGTCCCAAACAAGTTGGGGTAGGCTAGAGGTGAAACCCATAAGATCTCGCGACCAACTCATGGTTCTGGCACATGGATAGCAAGCTTCCACGCACCCCTGTCCATGGCTAGTTCTTTGGTGATGCTCCAATCCTTCAGATCTCTCTTTACGGACTCTTCCCATGTCAAGTTTGGTCTACCCCGGCCTCTTTTGATATTTTCAGCATGCTTTAGCCGTCCGCTATGCACTGGGGCTTCTGGGGGCCTGCGCTGAATATGTCCATACCATCTCAGACGATGTTGGACAACTTCTCTTCAATTGGCGCTACCCCAACTCTATCTCGTATATCATCATTCTGGATTCGGTCCTTCCTTGTGTGGCCACCCATCCATCTCAACATGCGCATCTCCGCCACACCTAACTGTTGCACATGTCGCCTTTTAGTCGGCCAACACTCAGCGCCATACAACATTGCGGGTCGAACCGCCGTCCTATAGAACTTGCCTTTTAGCTTTTGTGGCACCCTCTTGTCACAGAGAATGCCAGAAGCTTGGCGCCACTTCATCCATCCAGATTTAATTCGATGGTCCACATCTTCATCGATATCCCCATCCTTCTGCAACATTGTCCCCAAATATCGAAAGGTGTCCTTCTGCGGCACCACCTGCCCATCAAGGCTAACATCCTCCTCCTCCTCGTGCCTAGTAGTACTGAAAGCGCACCTCATGTACTCGGTTTTAGTCCTACTAAGTCTAAAACCTTTCGATTCCAAGGTTTGCCTCCATAACTCCAACTTCCTGTTGACCCCCGTCCGACTCTCATCGACTAGCACCACATCGTCCGCAAAGAGCATACACCATGGGATATCTCCTTGTATATCCCGTGTGACCTCATCCATCACCAAGGAAAAAAAGATAAGGGCTCAAAGCTGACCCTTGATGCAGTCCTATCTTAATCGGGAAGTCATCAGTGTCGCCATCACTTGTTCGAACACTTGTCACAACATTATCGTACATGTCCTTGATGAGGGCAATGTACTTTGCTGGGACTTTGTGTTTCTCCAAGGCCCACCACATAACATTCCGCGGTATCTTATCATAGGCCTTTTCCAAGTCAATGAACACCATATGCAGGTCCTTCTTTTGCTCCCTATATCTCTCCATAAGTTTTCGTACCAAGAAGATGGCTTCCCTGGTTGACCTCCCACTCATGAAGCCAAACTGATTTTTGGTCACGCTTGTCATTCTTCTTAAGCGGTGCTCAATGACTCTCTCCCATAGCTTCATTGTATGGCTCATCAGTTTAATTCCACGGTAATTAGTACAACTCTGAACATCCCCCTTGTTCTTGAAGATTGGTACTAATATACTCCGTCTCCATTCTTCTGGCATCTTGTTTGCCCGAAAAATGAGGTTAAAAAGTTTGGTTAGCCATACTATCGCTATGTCCCCAAGGCCTCTCCACACCTCAATAGGGATACAATCAGGGCCCATCGCCTTGCCTCCTTTCATCCTCTTTAAAGCCTCCTTGACCTCCGACTCCTGGATTCGCCGCACAAAACGCCTGCTAGTATCATCAAAGGAGTCGTCCAAATCAATGGTAGAGCTCTCACTCTCCCCATTGAACAGCTTGTCAAAGTACTCCCGCCATCTATGCTTAATCTCCTCATTCTTCACCAGGAGTTGATCTGCTCCGTCCTTGATGCACTTGATTTGGTCAACATCCCTCGTCTTCCTCTCTCGGATCTTGGCCATCTTATAGATGTCCCTTTCGCCTTCCTTCGTGTCTAACCGTTGGTAGAGGTCCTCATACGCCCGACCCCTTGCTTCACTCACAGCTCGCTTTGCGGCCTTCTTTGCCATCTTGTACTTCTCTATGTTGTCTGCACTCCTATCCAGATATAGGCGTCTGAAACAATCTTTCTTCTCCTTAATTGCCTTCTGGACATCATCGTTCCACCACCAGGTATCTTTAGCTTCTCTTATACTTCCCTTGGACACTCCAAACTCCTCTGAGGCCACCTTACGAATGCAAGTCGCCATCTTCATCCACATGTTGTCTACATCACCTCCTTCCTCCCAAGGGCCCTCCTTAATGACCCTCTCCTTGAACGCCTGAGCTACCTCCCCCTTGAGCTTCCACCACTTCGTTCTAGCGACTTTGGCACGCTTGTCCCGCTGGACACGAATCCGAAAGCGGAGGTCAGCAACCACAAGCTTATGCTGAGGGACAACACTCTCTCCAGGTATCATCTTACAGTCTAGGCATGCACGCCTGTCTTCTCTTCTCGAGAGGATGAAATCAATCTGGCTAGAGCGTTGCTCACTACTGTAAGTCACTAGATGTGATTCTCTCTTCTTAAAGAGGGTGTTAGCTACGATCATGTCGTAGGCTAGCGCAAAGCTTAAGACATCTTCTCCTTCTTGGTTCCTGATGCCATAGCCAAATCCCCCATGCACCCCTTCAAAACCTGTGTTAGATGTGCCCACGTGGCCATTGAGGTCTCCTCCTATGAAGAGCCTCTCGCCAATCGGTACACTCCTAACCATGTCCTCTAGGCCTTCCCAGAACTCCCTCTTGGTGTTCTCATTGAGGCCTACTTGCGGGGCATACGCGCTGATAACGTTGAGAACTAAGTCCCCAACTACTAGCTTGACCAGGATAATTCGGTCCCCACGTCTCTTGACGTCTACCACTCCATCCTTGAGGCTCTTGCTGATCAAGATGCCTACTCCATTTCTGTTTGCCACCGTCCCCGTGTACCACAGCTTGAAGCCGGTACCCTCCACCTCCTTCGCCTTTTGTCCCCTCCATTTGGTCTCTTGGACGCAAAGGATATCAACGCCTCTCCTCACCGTTGTATCAACTACCTCCCGAAGCTTACTTGTCAGAGAACCTATGTTCCAGCTACCTAAGCGAATCCTCCTAGGCTCGGCTAGCTTCCTTACCCTTCGCACTCGTCGAGTCAAATGCGAAGACCCTAGCTCAATTTCCACTACACCCGGGCGCCGATGTAGCGCGCCACTAAGGATGCGACGACCCGACCCTCGCTCACTTGCCACCGTATCCAGATCACGATACGGCGCGCCACCTGGGGGGTGACGGCCCGGCCCTTGCCCATTTTCCACCACACCCGGGTTCCGATGTGGCGCGTCGCTGAGAGGGTTACGCCCCAACGAAAATCTATTGGGTTTCATCTCCATAAGAGTGGCTGAGTTTTGATGTTGGCTCGCCAAGCCTATCACAACCCTCCTCCTTTACCCGGGCTTGGGACCGGCTATGTTGAGACAACATAGACGGAGTAGCGATGATGCGGGCAAAAAAAACTATTTTTTTCTGCAACACAATCTTTGTTACAAATGTTTTCTGCAACATGACCTCTGTTGCAAAAAAAGTTCTGCAACACAATCCATATTTGCAAAAGTGACGAAGTGAAGCACGAGGCACTAGATTTTGTGCCAAATCTGACGGCTCACGAAGCGGCCGGCCTTTTAAAGAAAATCCGCCAGCCGATGGGTAGCATGCTAGAGGGGTGTCTGTTTTTTTACTGGGAGATTTTTTTCGAGGGGGCATTGGGAGTTTTTTTTCGAGGATTTCATTGGGAGCTTTTTTAGGAGCTATTTTCTGTGTCTGAGTGGGTGGTGATGAGAACCCAACAGCAAATGGAAATGCAGCCTCATCCACTCACTCACGCAGAGCCTTCCTGCAGCCCAGACGGAACCGCGGCACCGCCTGACGAACGGCCCATCATCACGAGAAAATGGAGGGAAACGGTGCAGGGGAAACCCTCTTCCCGTTCCCCTAACGCGCACACAGAACAGCTCAAAAATAAATGCGCGCACAGAAAAGGGTGCAGAAGTGAGTGAGTGCCGAGGACGAGGAGCCGCCCCCAACCCCTTGCTACTTGCTGGTTTAGGGTTTGCCCATCCTTCCCCCTGCATCCCCAAAAAAAGATGGCGGCGCCGGCCAGCCTTCTCTCCGGCCTCACCATCGCGAGGACACGGTGGCGGCGGCGGCGGAGGTCGCGCCGCCGCTGCACCTCTTCAACTCGATGACTAAGAAGAAGGAGCTCTTCGTGCCGCGCGAGGAGGGCAAGGTCGGCATGTACGTCTGCGGCATCACGCCCTACGCCTCGAGCCACGTCGGCCACGCCCGCGCCTACGTCGCCTTGGACGTTCTCTATCGGTAACGCCCGGTCCCGATCTAGTAGCTCGATGCGTTTAGTCGGTGGAGTTCTGCTTGGACATGCTGGATTTGGTGCTTGGACTGGACATGCTTGGCTTAGCTTAGTGCTTGAGCGCGGTGGGTGCTTATGTGATAGGTTAAACCCTTAGTCATGCTCTTGCTTTTTGTACCATTCGCCATTGGCATAAATAAATTGCTTCCATATTTTCAAACCGTGCTACTGTTTAGCTATAATTTGGGAAAAGACTATATATGGTAATTGAAGAAAATGAAAAGGTGGCCTCTACTGCTATTGTGCCTAACATTTCAGTCATTTCCTAATTGGTCCTTGCTCCAATGTAGATATCTCAAGTTCTTGGGGTATCAAGTTACATACGTGCGCAACTTCACCGACATCGATGATAAGGTAATGTTCCATGTGAAATGTACACTTGCTAGTTGAGGGAGGATGGTTGTTTTATATATGTTGCATGGCTCACGTATAAACAAATATTTGTATAGGTTCTTACTATCTGTTGCTTTTTTTTATTTTTTACAAAAGAACTGCCTTTTTTCTTCTTCTGAAAATGTACTTATATTGAGAGAGGCACATGACTGCCAAAAGAAGTTTGTTAACCCACTCGTTGGATCAGCTAAAATTCTCAGATTGGCCTCATATTCAAAATGTGATGATTTTAAGCAGAGGCAGTGATGCTATGACTGATACTTTATTTCGATTTCAAATTCAATTGATGCCGCACAGGAACTTGGTTCTGAACTACAAATTAATTCCAAGTTAATTGTCATTAATTTGAACATAGCTAGATAAGATATGCACCATTTTTGCCAGGGACCATACCCTTGACTATCAGCTACCTCGCAGCCATGGGTGCATGATTTATGTTGCAGATCCTATATTTGGGCTGGTGTTTTACTGCCATTTTATGTTTCCACTTTAGATCAACACCTCACCCTGTTCATCTTCCCGTCACAATGCAATTTTATTGCATACATGTGATTTCATTATTTGTTTCTCAAAATGAACTGGTCTGCTGAATACCTTTTCCAGATCCTTAGCGTGTTGATTCCAAAACTTGCTATGGTTTTGCAGATTATCGAACGAGCGAAGCAGAATGGTGAAACCGTAACCAGTTTGAGCAGTCGGTTTATAAATGAGTTTCTTGCTGACGTGGCTGAGCTGCAGTGCCTGCCTCCCAATCACCAGCCTCGTGTAACGAAACATATCGACCATATTATGGAGTTAATCGCCAAGGTATTTTTGATTTCCCTGTTACTGTTCAAAATCACATCCAATGTTTCGCAGTATATGATAATTGTATTTTATCTCTCACCCTATTCACTTGGTAAAACTCTCACACTTTGTGTATGTGAACAGATAATCAAGAATGAAAAAGGCTATGTTGTAGAGGGCAACGTATACTTTTCTGTTGATAGCTATCCAGAATATCTCAGTTTATCTGGTAGGTCACTAGATGACAATCTTGATGGTTCGCGGGTTGATGTTGATCCAAGAAAGCGGAACCATAAAGACTTTGCATTATGGAAGGTAAATTTTATCACTAGCGGAGCGCCTTGGAGGCGACCCCCCATCGGCCTGCTTTTTACTTCTACTTGTTGCCAATCAAGCACAGCGGAGCAAGAAGAAAGAGGCCTCACCGCCTCGTTTCTCTTCCCCGCCATATATAATTCGCCACTTCAGTGCATTGGGTGGGTGGTCACTATATTTGTTTGTTGGCTGTGTGACAGATAGGCCCTGCTAGTGGGCAGTGCCCAAATCTAATCGAACTAGGTTAGTTTTTTGTTTCACCTCGGTGCTTGAGCCGTTGACTGATTCGGGATGTTTTTCCTTGCTGGCCATCGGTGGATCTTGTGGTTAGCTACTTTTTTTTAATTACAAATAGAACTACAAGTCGCTTAGCATGTCAATCATTATATGTAAATCAAGAAATCGTTGCTTGCTATAAATGGATTTTGGCCTAAAAATTATTCCGAACTTATATGCGTATGACGTTCTGTGTCCGATGCATGTATGACATCTAATCCAGTGGTCTATTTTTTTTTCTCACGTGGATGGATGGTCTGATGTCGCAGATCGTGTGCAAATCGGTCAAATTGTATAGTATGTATAGCAGCTCTCAAAAATATTTGTTCAAGCTTGAAAATCATCTCTTGATGTTACGAATGAAAATTCCTGTGTAAATCAGGAAATTAAGTACAAGTTCAAGCTTGAAAATCATCTCTTGATGTTACGAATGAAATTGCGGCTAAATTAGTATTGAGAGTTGATTTGGCATGCGATCCCCCCCCCCCCCCCCCCCCCCCCCCCCCCCTCTGCTTTTGGTCACGCTCCGCCGCTTCATTCTTATCCTTATTACCGTGTGCAGGCTGCTAAGGAGGGTGAGCGTTCCTGATATTTCCTCATCATGAGAATGAGCTTGCACAAAGCAGAGCGGCTTATCCAGAAAGTGAGGTCAAATGCTGGATGCATAATGGTTTGATTAACAACAAAGATAAGAAAATGTCGAAATCAGAAGAGAACTTCGTCACGATCAGGGATGTA